>PVLD010006117.1:12339-104126 GCA_004027595.1 Dinomys branickii | reverse complement strand
CTCGCCCGACACGCGCGAAACGTGGGACCGCCGGGCGTCTCCGCCGCTAACAAGCCGCTCTCTGTCGGGAGTCGCCGGAGAACTGCGCCGGGTCGGGGGGCGGGAGGGATCGAGCCGTCTGTACTCTCGGGGCGCCAGGGCCCAGCAAATCCCTCTCTCCGCTTCCGGCGGTGCCCTCCACGCGGCTCGCCCGACAGGCACGAAACGCGGGATTGCCGGGCGTCTCCGCCGCCAGCAAGCCGATCTCTGTCGGGAGCCGCCGGGGGGGCTGCACCGGCTCGAGAGGCGGGGGGGGGGGGGCCGAGGCGGCCGCGCTCCCACTGCGCTTGGACCGATCCCAGCTTCTTCCCCGCGGGGATCGTCCCCGGCTCCCAGCGTCTGGGACTTTTCCACGTCTCGCCCCGGCAGCCTGGTCCGCCCTACCACATCTCCCCCGGCATCTCAGAGCTGTTTGGTATTTTACTTTCCTTTGGCCCATCATTAAAAAAAAATGTCAAGCAGCCACAGCCAAAATTCCCTGTGTAGGGGCTGGGGATATAGCTCAGTGGAATAAGCGCTTGCCTAGCAAGCGCAGGGTCCTGAGTTTGATCCCCAGTACCGCAAAAAAAAAAAAAAAAAAAAAAAAAAGTTCAAAATTCCCTGTGTAGGACTCTGGCCCATGGTTCTGAGGAGCCTGTGAAGCATTTGTGAAGTAGTGTCTGTCTGTTCTCATCTGTGGAGCCACCTAAAGGCCTGATGCACCGCACTTGTCTCTGTTTTCCCTAACTAAGAACCCAAACCAGAAAAGCAGCAAGCATTTCTCAAAAATTCTGTAGGGCAGACTAACGTCCTGCAGACACCAAAGGCAAGTGATTAAAGTTGAGTTGTATAATACAATGTCTAAGGTGAAGAGGAAAAGCTAGGAGAGAGACTTCGGGAAATTTGGACATCCAAAAGCGTGTGAATACAGGAAAATTTAGAAAGCCATACACATGCCTAGGGTAAGACACATGCTCAGAAAAGACATAGAGAACTTTCAGCTTTCATGAAGAGATAATCCCTATGCTGCCTAAATGTTAGGTGGCCTCAGCACAGAGATAATCATCAAAGACTGGAAGGGGTGTTTGTTTTGAAGGGTTTTATTTTGTTTAGTTTTCTCCTTTTCTTGTCTTGGAAGACCCTGACATACAAGGAACACTGTCAAAATAATAATAAAACATGAGGTTAAAAAAAAAACACAACAAAGTGTTCACTCAGGAGGCTGAGGCAGGAAGATCACTGTGAGTCCAAAGCCAGCATGAACTACCTATCAAGATCCTGTCTCAAAATGAATAAACAAACACCAAAGCATTCAATGACAACATGTGATGAAGAATAGAGTCATTGTAAAAATACTTTGGCAAAGTTCTTTAAAGATATATTACAATAGCCTTCAACAATTTTTAAAGCGAATGCTGGGAACCAGGGAGAATCTGTTTTTACAATGTTGAGTGACAATAAAAATATCACAAAGCATTCAGAAAAAAAAAGAAAACAAAAAGTGGACCCCTCAAAGAGAAAAATAGAAAGAGTCTTTGAGGAAACCTACACTTTGAACTTACTGCACAGAAGCTAACAATTGTCTTTAATGTGCTCAACAAACTAAAATGCAAGTATGGTGGCATATACCTGTAATCCCAGCACTTTTGCAGGCTGAAGCAGGAAGATGTCAAGTTCAAACCAGGAATGCTTGTTCACCAGGAGGCAGTGAACTAATATATTTAAAATGCTGAAAAAATAAAACTGTCAACCCATAATTCTGTATCTAGCAAAAATGTTCTTCAAAAATAAGAGAAATATTAAAATATCCCCAAATAAGTAAAAGCTGAGAGAATGAATTGTCTCTAGGGCTGCCACTTCTCAAAAGACAGAGATTGGCTGAAGGGATTAAAACAAATTTTAAAAATCTAACTATATACTTTCTAAAAGAGACTCACTTTAGATCCAAAGTCATAAATAGGCTGAAAATGAAAAGATAGATAGAAAAATATATTGCTTGCAAATAGTAACCAAAGGAAAGTGACAGTAATTATAATACCAGACAAAATGTATCTTAAGTTAAAAATTGTTGAGAGAGGGTAGTATATATTGATAAAGGGAGAAAATTGTTAAGAAGATATAACACATAGAAATGCATTTAAATAAACAACAGACCCCATAAATAAGTGAAGAAAACATGATCAGATCTGAAGAAAGAAATAGTTCTACTTTAATAAAGATTCTTAAACACACCATATTCAATAATAGAACATATAGACAAGAAGTTGATAGGGAAATAGAAGATTTGAATGATACTCTAAGTTAAATAGTCCTAATAAATATGTATAAAACACTCTACTTAACAACAGAATATATAGCTGGGGATATAGCTCAGTGGAATAAGTGCCTGCCTAGCAGGCGCAGGGTCCTGAGTTCGATCCCCAGTACCGCCAAAAAACAACAACAACAACAACAAAAAAAAAACAGAATATATATTCTTCTAAAGTACACATAGAACATTCTCCAGAATAGACTATTTATTAAGGTACAAAATAACTCTTAGTAGATCTATAAAGAGAAATATACAAAAAATGTTCTCTGATCACTATTAAATGAAACTAAAAACCAGTTGCAGAAGGAAATCTGACAAAATTCACAAATATGGAGATTAAACAACACACTCTAAAAAGTCACTACATCAAGAAAAAATAATAAGAAATTAGAAAATAGAGTTGAATGAAAAGGAAAACATGACACACCATGCTTATGGAATGTAGTAAACTAAGAAGAAATTTATAAATGCTTATATGTATTTAAAAAAGAAAGATCTCAAATCAATGATCTAACTTTCTACCCCAAGGAACTAGAAAAAGAACACAAATGAAGTCCAAAGCTAGAAGAAAGAAAATAATAAAATATTAATAACAGATAGGTGACACAGAGAATAATGAAACAAAGAGAAAAATCAATGAAACCAAAAGTTGGTTGCTATAGACTGAATTGTGTCTCTCAAAATTCATATGCTGAAATTCTAACCACCAACATGACTGCATTTGGAGATAAGGTCTTCAGGAAAGTAATTAAGGTCAAATGATAGGAGAAGGGTGGGGTCCTAGTCTAATGTCCTTATAAGAAGAGAAACACCAGATCTTGACACCTCAGCACCCTAGTGCACAGAAGAAAGGCCCTGTTAAGACAAACAGCAAGAAAACAGCTGTCTATAAGCCAGGAAAAGAACCACATCAGAAACTGAATTTGGTTTTTTTTTGTTTTTGTTTTTGTTTTTGCGGTACTGGGGATCGAACTCAGGACCCTGCGCTTGCTAGGCAAGCGCTTATTCCACTGAGCTATATCCCCAGCCCCAAAGGGTTTTTTTTAAAGGATTTTTTTTTGTCCTTTTTTACTATTTTATTTTTTGGCACTAGGAATCGAACTCAGGACCTCGCGCCCGCCGGGCAGGCGCTGTACCGCTGAGCTACATCCCCAGCCCGAGAAACTGAATTTGAAGGTACCTTATTCATGGACTTTTAGTCAGCAGAACTGTGAGAACATAAATGTTGTTTAAGCCACACAGGTTATGGTATTTTGTTATAGCAGCTTGAGTAGACTAATACATTGATTCTTTTGAAAGTTTAACAAAATCAAAATGCTTTCCACAGAGTTACAAAGAAAAGAAGAGTCAATGTGTATAACAAAAATAAAAACGAAGCATTACTACTGTTTCTACAAAAATAAAAACATATGAGCATACTATGAGCAATTTTTTATCAACAAAGTAGTGACCTAGATGCAATGGACAAATTCCTAGAAGCACCCAAATTACCAAAACTAATTTTAAAAGACACAGAAAATCTGAACAGATTTTTAAAAGTTAAGACTGAATCAGTAAGCAAAGACCTCCATCAAAGAAAAGGTCAGAACCAAATTATTTCACAAGTGAGTTTTAGCAAGTGTTTAAAGAGTTAACACTAATCCTTTAAAATCTTCCAAAGAGGAAAGGAGAATCCAAAACTCCATTAATAAAGCTAGTTTATCAATGACAGTTAAATGTCTCACAAGAAAGAGAATAACAGATTTTATAAATATAAAAACTTTCAACAAAATGCTAGCAAACTAAATCCAATCACATGTGTAGAAAATTATGCACCATGTCCAAGTGAGATTTGTTCCAGAGATACAAATGGTCCAACATAAGAAAATTAATCAATGTAATACATTAATTGAATGAAGTCTAGATAGTATAAATTCAAGAAATGTATTTACAGCAGTGACTAGTTAATACCAATGTATTGTATATTTGAAATTGCTAAGAGTATAGATTTAAGTGTTTCATCACAAAAACAGAGGTTATTATGGTTGATACATTGTGTCAACTTAGGGAGTCTAGAGGTTTGGCTGAGTGACTCAGCAGGAGGCCAAGGTGCTTACTTTGTATACATCCTGAGCCTGTGGAAGAGGAGGGCCTGGAGATTATATGAGAGGTACACGCCCCCTAGGTGGGAGTAGGCTGTTTACAATGTAAGGGAGGTAGAAAGAGGCTGCTTGCAGCCCTTCCTCCCTTTTGCTCTTGTTTTCGCTGTGCTCTGCTGCCTTGAATGTTTGCCCTCTGCCGTGTGCCACTCTGCCTCAGAATCAGCCAAGTATGGACTGAAACCTCCACAAACTGTAAGCTAAATAAACCTTTCCTTTCTTCATTTTGGATGTTGGGTATTTTGTCTCAGCAACAAAACCGAGACAGATGTGTATGACAATAAATTTTTAAATATCATCATTTAAGGCCAAACATTGTGGCACACTCCTGTAATCCCAGAACTCAGGAGGCTGAGGCAGGACGATTGCCACAAGTTTGAGGCCAACCTGGGTTACACAGTAAGTTCAAGGCCAGTCTGAACTACATTGTAAGACCCTGTCTAAAAAAGTTAAAAAAAAAATCATCATTTAAGCATTCTGTAATGTATATACATATCAAAACATTATATTGTACACTATAAATATAGGCCATTTTTACTGTCAATACAAAGACTGTATATACATATCACAACATTATGTTGCACACCAAATATGTATAAGTTTTACTACCAATACGAATAAATAATAAAAATTTAAAAACAATTAAGAAAAAACACACTCATCTCAGAAAAACCATTTGACAACATCCAACACATTTATGATTAAAAAAGGAAAACATTCAGGAAACTAGAAATAGAAGAGAATGTCCTAAACATGATAAAGAACATTTAAGAAAAGCTCATGGCTAATAAAATGTCAAAAGAACATAAGTGTTTCCCTTAAAGCAAGAATAAAACAAGAAAAGCTGTGTTTGAAAGTTCTAGTCAATACCACACTAGAAGTTTTAGCCGGATAAATTAGAGAAGGAAAAGAAATTAAAAGCATCAGAATAGGAATAAAGAAAAACGATCTCTGTTCTCAGATGACAGGGCTCTAAACAGAGAATATACTAAAGTCACCATAAGAAAGCTACTAGAGCTAATATAAAATTCAGCAGTTTCAAGATGAGAAATCAACATCCAGAAATCAGTTGAACAGAAATACATTGGCAATGAACAATTCAAAAAGGCAATTAAGAAAGTAATTTAATTTAAAAACATCTAATGGAGAAGAATGCCTAGGAGTAAATTTAATCAAGGATGTTCTGAAAGACTTGAAAATAGAAAACTACAAAACATTGCTGAAATAAACTGGAGAGTTGAATAAATGTAAAAACTCTCTCCTATTCATGGATAGGAAGATACAATTTGTCAAGATGGCAATACTCTCTAAAGTGAGCTACAGATTCAGCACAAGCCCTGTTAAAATCCCAACTGTTTTTTGTGCAGAAATGGAAAAGTTAATCCTCTACTCCATGTGTTATTACAAGGGACCACCAAGAGACAAAAAAAGTCTTAAAGTAAAGGTTAGGATGAATCACACTTCCTGATTTCAAAACTTATTACAAAACTACAGTAATCAAAATATGGTACAGCCATAAGGGTATATGCCAATGTAACAGAATTGTGAATAGATCTCTATGTAGATCCAAAAATAGATCTATATATTTGTGGCAAATTGATTTTTAACAAATATGCCAACTCTTCAATAAATGTGCTGGGACAGCTGAATTTCTATATCCAATAGAATGAAGTCAGACCTCACACCACACACAAAAATTAACTCAGAATGGGTCATAAAACTGTAACATTCTCAGAATAAGACATAAGTATAGCTCTTCGTGCCCTTGCATTTATAGATATGACATAAAAATATGACCAACATAAGCATAAGGAAATAAATCAGAATTCAACAATATGAATACTTTTATGCATTCAGGAACATAATGAAAAAATAGAAAGCTTATCAAGTGGGATGAGATATCCTCAAATCACACATCTGATAAGAGCTCAATAGTCAGAGTGTATAAAGAATTCTCACAAGTCAATAACAAATTCAACTAAAATTAGCAAAGTGATGGAATAGGTATTTCTCCAAAGAAGATATCCAGATGCCCAGTAAATACATGGAAAATGCTCAGTATCATTAATCATCAGGGAAATGTCCCTCAAAACCACAGTAAGATACCATTTCACATCTATTAGCAGGGCTACACCAAAAATGAATGAACAAGTTCTGGCAAGGATGTGGAAAAACTAAAACCCTCATACATTATTACTGGTAATAGAAAATAGTGCAGCCACTATGGAAAACAGTTTGGTAGTATCTCAAAAGACTGAACTGCAGAATTAACCATAGGCCCAGAAATTCCACTCCTAAGTGTACAAGCATATTTCAAAGAATTGAAGACTCGGGTACTTGTATGTCAACGTTCACTGAAATCTTATTCATAGTAGCCAAATGGTGGAAATAACCCAAGTGTTTCTCAAGAGATTGGTGGATAAACAAATTGTGTATACACACATGTATATATCCACAATAGAAAATTATTGTATGATAGAAAATCACTCAACCCTAAAAAGAAATGACACTCTGGTACATGCTACCCTGTGGATGAACCTTGAAAACATGATGCTGAGTGAAATAAGCCAGGCAGAAAAAGCAGCACAGTGCACAATTCCATGGATATGAAGTGTGAAAAATGGCAAATGCATAGAGACTGAAAATAGATTAGAAGTTTCTAGGGGTGGGGTAAGGGGAGAATGGGGAGTTAGTGTCTCATGGTCACAGGTGGCTGAAATGAGGAAGGTGTTTGGAAATAGATAATGTGGTGACTGCATAATATTGCGAATGTCTTTAATGTCCCCAAATTGTACACTGAAAGTGATTAAATGGCAATTTTTATGTTTATATATATTTGCTATACTTTTAAATGTTATAAAATAATGTACGGGCCAGGAATACTATTCTGTGGGCACAAGCACCTGCCTAGCAAGTGCAAGGTCCTGAGTTCAATTCCCAGGACCCAAAAAACAGTATCATTGAAATATGCGCTAGAAATGAATGAATTACATGTTAATTCAATCTCAACACACCTGTTAAATTATATGTAGCATACTGTTATATCATATATATATATATATATATATATATATTTTTTTTTTTTTTTTTCGGTACTGGGGATCGAACTCAGGACCCTGCGCTTGCTAGGCAGGCGCTTATTCCACTGAGCTATATCCCCAGCCCTGTTATATCATATATGTATGTATGTGTGTATGTATGTATTTGGACTGCTGTATTTATATATTTCCCAGGGCTGGAGGTACAGCTCAGTGGGGTAAGTGCTTGCCGCTAAGCACTTAAGGCCCTGAGTTCGATCCCCGGTCCTGAAAAAAAAAAGGAACGGATTTATATATTTCCCATCTGTGAACTCAACTAGTCTCAAATTAAAATACTTTAAACAAAACTGCATCTGCATTGAACAGGTACAGGCTTTTTTCTAGTTATTATTACCTTAAAAATACAATAAACAAGCATTTACATTGCAAATACATAGCATTTACAATGCAAATACATAGCATTTACATTGTATTAGGTATTAAAAGAATCTAGAGATTATCTAAAATATGCAGAGGGGTTAGAGGTGTAGCTCAGTGGTAGAGCACTTACCCAACTTGTGCAAGGCTCTGAGTTTAACCCCCAGTACTGAAAAAACAACTAACTAGCCAGGTGGGGTGGCACATGCCTATGATTCTAGCACTCAGGGAATTTGAGGTAGGAAGATCGCAAGTTGGACCCCAGCCACCTGAGCAGCTTGGTGACTTATCAAGATCCTGTCTCAGAAGAAAAAGTAAAAGGAGGTGGGGATATAGCTCAGTGTGAAGACTCTGGGTTCAAGTCCTCAATACTAAAAAAAAATTTTAATTAGCAATTTAATAAAAATAAAGTGGTGTATATGAGTGGACTGCATGGACAAGATGAAAATACTATGTCATTTTATGTAAGGGGTTAGGCAGCTGCAGATTTTGGTATTTCAGGGAGGTTCTGGAACCAATCCCCAGAGATTAAACAACTCTGTGTGTGTGTGTGTGTGTGTGTGTACATATACATGGATCACCCAGTACAATAAGGATTGGGAAGAAAGACAGGGCAAAGAAGGGCTGGCAAAGCCCACTGAGGAGCTGCCGAAGAAGTCAGGGCCGAGGGAGGTAGGCCAGGACACTGTCTGGGAAATGGGCAGAGGAGCTGCTGCTGCTAGGTCTGAGGGTCCAAACACATGTGGGACCCTCGGGAACACAGGGAGCAGATGAAGTCAGAGAATGGGCAGGGCCTCCTCAGGAGACAGGCGGAGCTCTGGGGGCAATTTGCAGAGAGAGGCTCATGCCCTGACCTGGGCTGCTGGGGAAAGGAGCTGCAGGAAGCCAGGGCATAGGCCACAGCCTACTCAGAGCCCACAGCAACAGTGACGGCAATGGATTGCAGAGCAGGTGAGTAGAATCAAAGGTTTCTCAGGTTGGCTCCTGCCACTTCTAAACCCTGTCACCAGATCTTCAATGCTGACATGGGCTGGGCTGGGGGAAGCTGTGAATTGGAGACAGACGCTCATTGTCCTTGGCTCTGGAAGTAGAGCAGAGGCTCCACATGCACTTCCGCCTCAGCCACCATTTTCTGCGGCATCTGATTTAGACGACAAGATCACAACTCCAGCTCCTCCTGCGTCAGGACCTCAAGGCCTCCGGCTTCCTCTGTCCCATAAGCTCCTCTAGTGTCCATGTCCACCTTCCTGATAAGGAAATGAGGCTCTGGGAGGTTAAATGGTGTGTCTTGTGGCCAACAGCTGGTGTTCTGGTCAGAACACTTAGGCCAGACCACACTGATGTGGGTGCAGGAAGGTGTGCAGCTATGGGGGTGACCTGCTCAGCTGCTTCTAGCAGCCCTGCATTGGTAAAACACACAGAAACGGGAAAGCAGTGTTTGCCCTCATGGGTGCCTGGAAGCAGGAGGCAGGGCATTCGGAGGAGGGTGCACAGCAGCACCGGGGACCAGGAGGCCTCACCAGCGCACGCAGGCAGAAGCCTCGCTGTGGATCTCACGAAAGAAAGGGAGGCAAGTAAGCAAGTTCAGGAAGACTCGAGGACTTCTGGAGGCTCTTTGGCCGAATGGCTCTTAATGGCTGTTCGGGTGGCCCTGAGGCAGTGAGGGCAGCTGGATAGAAGCCCAGAGTATGGCCCCATAGAGGAAGTGGGGGTCCACAGGCTCTGGCTGAATTGCTTTGCATTTGAAAGGTGCACTCCCAGATGAGTTCTCTCTCTTGGAATTGGCCAGCCAGAGGTCGGGAAACTTGTCCCCATGGTCAGCAAGTCTTCCTGCTTATCAAGGAGTCAGAGCATAGAAAAGACAGGCTTGGAAGGAAAAAAAGGAAGAAAGGGACAAATATGTATCCATGTGTGTATATGCAGGATGGCTGACATGGTTCCACTATCGTCTTATGTCACTTTATGGTAAGGAATAGTTGATGATTGGTTGTTTGATCAAGATTTTACGTCTGTATGTGTTTTCCTGAGCATACACTTTGAAGTTAGCAATATGTAATACAACAACCATTGTTAATTCCCTCTCACTTCGTCTATAATTCAATTTTGATCGTACTGTTCTTGTGCTACTTTGTGTCTCTTTGTTAATGTCTTCCTTTTTTTTTTTTCTTTTATACTTAAAAAAAAAGAAAGAAAGAAAAGACAGGCTTAGTGTACCAGGGCACATCCCAGCCACAAAGCTAACTCTGGGGTCCTGCTCGACAGCTTCCCAACTTCCTGACCTGGCATCTGAGCATTGGTGGAGCAGAGCTGGGGCAGGGGTCCCCTGAGCCTTGCCTGTGGGCCCCTGAGGCTCACCAATGCCAGACAGTGAGGGGCCCTGTCCTAGCTTCATGTCACTGTTATGAAATACCTGAGACAATCACAGAGGAAAGGTTTATTCTGACTCACGATTTTGGAAGCTCCAGCCTGAGTCAGTGGTCCCATTGCTGCAGGCCTGCAATGAGGCAGCACACCCCTGCAGGAGCATGTGGTAGAAGAAAACTGTTCTTCTTGTGAGCCAGGAAGCGAGGCCTGACAACCTCAGTGGCCCAAGGACCTATCACAAGGCTCTCAGGGCCAAGAATTCAATACAGGAGGCTTTGGGAGATACTTATCCAAGCCATAGCTAGCACTGAAGGCCAAAGAGAAGAATTTGAACTTTGTGCTGGGGATGAGAAAGGAGCGCCTGAAGGTTCCTGAGCTGAGGAGGGGTTCAGTCAAATCTCTGAATCAGAATGAGGAGTCTGAAGGAGGTGAGGAAGTGAAAGCAGTATCAGCGAGCAAGCTACTGCTACATAACAAGCCCCCCCAAAATTCAGAAAGCATTCCTCATTGCTTTCCAGGTGACAGGGCAGCTGGGTAGTTTGTCTGGTCTTGGCAGGGCAGACTCAGGCATCAGAGGAAGGAGCTCCCTGCCCTGCCCACATTGACTGACCACTCTCACATTTCAGCTGAGGCTGCCCCAAGATGGCCTTAGCTGGTGCCACTCCCCTGTGTTCCACATGACTCAGCCTCCAGCTAGGTAGTCCAGGTTAGTTGGCCTCTTGGGTACCCAGGGACAGGGTGGAGTGTGCCAGTCCTCTGAGGACGGGGCTTGGGACTGATACGATGATGGCTCCACTGTGTTCTGCTGGCCACAAAAGGAGAGAGAGGTCAGTCCTGATTCAGGGTAGGGTATCACCACACTGCCGCGGGTGTGGGTGCAGGAGGGACCTGTGGACTGAATGCACCCCCTCGGTTCTGGGGCTGAAATCTGAGCCCCTGAGGTGACGGAATGAGGAGGTGGGGCCTTTGGACTTTGATCTGATGAAGAGGGTGGAGCCTGCGTGAATGGGATTAGCACCCTCAAAAGAAGAGAAAGCAAGAGCACGCTTCCCTTGTTTGCTTTTCCTCATGAGAGGACAAAATGGGAAGTAGGCTATCTAAAAGCCAGGAAGAGTCCTCACCACACATCGGACCTACCAGCACCTTGACCTTGGTCCTCCAGCCTCTGGAACACTGAGAAGTGAATGTATGCTGCTAAACCACCCAGTCTGTGGTAACATGTTATAGGACCTCCAAGTCAAAAAAGAACTTTAAGGCGTTGTATTAATTTTGATAGTCAGTCTAGCGTAGTTGGCCAGTCTGACCTGCCCCTATGTTTGTAAATACAGTTTTATTCTTTCTGCATCTCATAGTGGATGCATTCATACTACTAAAGAGGAATTGAGGGTTGGGGACACAGGTCTTAGTGCCTAGCAGGGCCAGTTGTGTCATCGTCACAGAGCCTGGGTGACCCGCAAAGCCTAAATATGTATTCTCCAGTCCTTTAGAGAAACTATTGCTGAACTCCAGTTAGCACAAGAAGAGGGCTAACTGTGGGGGAAGCTAGAGAAACCAAGGAGGCCATGACCCAGGTTTGGATCAGACCGGAGAACCCAGGACAGGCCGGGGTTCAGATAAAGAGCAGAATCATTTCCACCTCCCAACCCCCTCTCGACCTGGCTCTGTGTGCTTCTGGGTGGGTGACCTCCTCATTTAGCCCCAGCACTGCACCTGCAAAATGGCCAGCACTGCAGCCCCTTGGGGCCCTTCAAGGATTCAGAGAGGATCTCAGTAGGACACATTGCCTGGAGCCAGGCACAAGCAAGCAAGGTCAGCAAAGGGAGAAGCCCCATTAGGGGTCTGCACAAGGGTCCTGGACTGGTGGGTGAGGTCCCTCCCACCTCCCTTCCTACGTTGCTGGGAGGATGAATTCCTGCAGCCTCACATCTGCAGGCAGATCTGCTTCCCTATCTGTGTTCTGCTAATAAAGAGAAAACACACTCTTCGAGGTTAGACAAACAGCTGGGCAGTGATTGACATAGCCCAGCCTGTGGTGAGCACTCTTGCCCGGCACACTGAGCTCCTGAGAATTCCAAGTGTCTGCATTCTCCCTAGAGTGGAGGGATGCTTGCTTCTGATGAGCCTCATGTAGGGCCCTTTAGTCACCCATGGCCACATCCCTCAGGGATGGGGGGCTGTGGGAGAGGAACTGCTCTCAGCTGGAGGCTATTTCCCCAGCCTCCCTAGTTGGTCTCACAGTGGCCCCAGCGTGCCGTGGCTCGTCATACCTGTCCCATGCTGCTGAGGGTGACTCTACCCTCCTCTAGGGTCTGAGCCTGGATGGCTGCTGTTACGTTATCCTTACACCCAGGACTTCCCAACGGCAGAGTTGAGTTGGGGTGGGCTGGGGCTGGAGCAGAACAGAAAGAGGAAGGGAAGGTCAAGGCCTGGCCTGGCACTAGGGATCCAGCTGGGACCCCGGAGGCTAATGAAATCACAGGGGACATATGTTTCTGGGCAGAGGAGCCACAGCACTCACTTGGCTTCTAAACTGGACCTGCGCTGGGGCTAGGGGGACCCATGGGGAGGGAGGTGGGCTAAGTGTTCCCCCCTCACAGGTACCCCTTCCTGCCTCTCCCGTGAGGTCTTTCTTGCTCCCTCCACCTGCTCCCACCTAGAGGGATGGTGACCCTTTTATAGCACATTGGCACCCACAGGGGACTCCAGTGGAGCAGGGCTGTGGATGTCCACTTCCTGGATATTCCTGCTGTGATGGTTTCCAAAGGGATAGTGGTGGTCAAGGATAGTAAAAGAATGGGTGAGAGTGGGAAGATGCCCTAGGGCCTCAAATCCTGCCCCTTGGAGTGGGCAGGAGCCTAGCATGGTCTGGTTCACCCTACAAGGTGCAGATGCCCTCTGTGAAACTCCCCTACTTACAGGCGGAGAAACTGAGGCCTACATGGGGAAGGTAGCTTCTCTAAACTCGGGATTCTTGAGATGGGCAGGGGTCCCACCTAGGTCAGTGAGAACCCAGCCCCCCCACCTCATCCTATCCTTTCCCCATGGTGAACGAGTGATTTCAGCTCCACAACCTGTGATTTGGGCACCAGCTCATTTTGTGCCTCTGCCGGGCTCTCTGCCCTTCTCACCCCTGTGCTGCAGCCATTTCTTGGCGTTGACGGCATGCAGAGAGCTCACCCACTGAGCGTGCTTGGACAAGCCAAGGTTCCCCGGTGCCTCAGCTTCCCTGTCTGTCCAAGGGGACCCAAAGGCCAGCCTGAAGGGCCCCTGCAGAGGTGACTGTGTCTGCTGATACAGCGGTGTCCAGGCTGTACCCATCTGACCCGCTGGCTGCAGCTCCCAGGGGCAAGTGCTCCTGCCTCCCCACCCCCAGGCTCCCTTCTACTCCCCCCACGTGATGGGAAATTACCCATTAATGAGAGAGAATTATGAACACAGTGTCTGGCCCTCCGCCCAAGGTCCTTGGGCAAGTGGGGAGGGAGCTATGGTGCTGGATGAGAGAATTGGAAACAAATGCAGGACGTGGGTTTTTTTGGTGGACCCACAGCCCTTCCCACTCACTCCCCGCCACTGTCCCAAATTTGGACTTTCACGGAAATGGATTTCATGCCTGGGCTTCCTGTGAACTCTCTTAATTCAATTGTGGGGCCATTATCGGCACGAGGGTAATGGGCTGTTTCCGCAGCCTCGGGGAGGCCAGGGGCTGGGTGAATCTCCTCTCTGCAGGTGGGGACAAAGCAGAAGTAGGGGACCCAGAGGGGACTGGGCAGGTTACAGCCATGAGAATAAGGTGTGTGTGTGGGGGGGGTGAGGGTAGGTGCTAGAGGGCGGTGTTGGATGGCAGTTCTTACAGATGGGGGTGCCCGGTGCACTAAGGCAGGAAGTGAGCAAGCTTGCTGGGGATCTGGCAGGAGTAATGTCAGGACCACAGTGGGCAGGAGCCACCTACCAAAAAGCCAGAGAGCCCTCTTCTGGGGAGCACCTTGCCACACTCCTTCCTCCCCTGGACTCCCCAGCTCTTTGCAAGCCCCTCCTGCTCACTCTGTGGTAGCTCCTCCGCCACCTCCTCCAGGAAGCCTTCCTAGTGCCCACCCCGCAGCCCTCACTTCTTCCCTCTTAGCACCCATGAACATGAGTGGCCCTGTCCCCTGTGGCCTGGGGTTTAAGGAGAGGGGGAAAAACTAGCGCAGACCCTGAGACAAGACAGGAACCTGGAGGAGGCTAAGCAGAAGGAAGTTGCTCAGCAGAGGGCTCAGGTCTGGAGACCCCTCCCACCTCGTGACTCCTCCTAGCGGAGCCCTCTCCGAGGGGAGGCCGGAAGCCAGCACTCTCAGCTAAGAGCGGGTGTTGTATTGTGATGGGCTTTGTGTATTGTGAAAGAGGCATGGGGCACCCAGGCTGCAGGGGCCCAAAGCGCTGTGAGGCAGAGCCAAACAAGGAGGGGAGGCAGGGCATGGGACCCGCCTGGGGCCCTGTCTCTGGGGGAGGTGGTTCTGTAGGGTCCCGGCTAGGAGCCTGGTGAATGCAGCAGCTGGTGGCAACCGTATCCAGACCTCCCTGAGGGCCTCGGGTTTAACCCCCAGGTCCGCAGGAGGAGTTGTGCAGGGAACAGGTGAGGGGTAGCCCTGGCCCTAATACACGTGGAGCAGACACAGACAGGGGGCTAATGCTGTGCCTTCAGCCAGGTTTGGCAAACAGGAATTGGCTTGTACCTTAGGCTATTTTTGCCTCTGTGCTAGTGCCCAAGGGTCACATGGTACCACGTGAGGATAGAGCCCAGGACCCTAAGTGAACAGGTGAGGAGCAGTACCCCTGTGGCCCATGTGTGAGAAATAGGCCTTCATGATGTGAGCTTGGCAAGTCAGATTGTTTGTTCCTACAGTGGAACCTGCTGGGGGCCAGCTTGGAACCAGAAACAGTGTGGTGACCAGAACCAGCAGGAAGGAGACACGGATGGCCTGGGGATGCGTGGTGGTGGTGAGGGGGATCAGACCTCTTTGGAGGCCAGAAGGATGGAAACCCATCTGATGACAGTGGCAGCCAGAACTCACCTGGGGATGGTGAGGCTTCAGGAGAAGATAATGCAGACACCATCTGTGGGGTGCGGGGTGGGACTGTAGGGCAGAAATGAGCACAGGAACAAGCTGCTCAGACAGCAAGCAAAGCAGGAAAGGGGAAATGCCCAGAGCTCCTGGCCTGGAAAAGTCAGATGGCCAGGGAGCCAGGGAGCTATTTCTCAGTCCCACACATAGGTGAACTGGGGAGACACAAATGCAAAATCTGACTGAAGTCTTACATCAAATGGCCTAGGACGAGATGAGAATATAGGCAGATCCGTTTCCAGGTAACAGTTCCATAGAAAGCCAACTGTGTCAAGGTGGCCCTAAATCAAGAGAAAGAGGACAGTGGCAGAGAGAGAGAGAGAGAGAGAGAGAGAGGAAGGATTTGTAGGGCTGCTGTAATAAAGCATACTGTGTCCTATGTGTTCAGTGTTCACCTGCTGAGCTCATTTAAACTTTGCCACCTCTTTAAAGACCCTGTCCCAAATAAGAAGGCTTTCTGAGATGCTCGAGGCTTGGACTTCAGCTTAAGAATCCAGGGGGCACACAGTGAGGGAGTAAGAGGGAGAGAGGGAGAGAGAAGCATGAGGGAGAAAGCAAAGAAGTAAAAAGGTAGAGCTCGGCAACTGTGCCTCAGAATGTGTGTGGCTGGGGCTGATGCCTTGCAGAGTCAGGACCTAAGACAGCCTGGAGCTCCTGTCCCTCTGCAAGCTGGACATGGTCCATGTGGCACCAGGAGAGAACAGAGCCCCAAAAGCCCACTTACAAAAAACAGAGAGGCCAGTGGGAAGGACTTCCCTAGTGCGTTCCCAGTGTCTGGGACAAAGAGTGGACACGGGAGCCATGCCCAGAGATGGGGGCGTGGCTGCTAAAGATTGTCCTCACCAGGACTGGCCCTCACATCATGGGACACAGGAGGCAGCTGCTCTAGTGGGGAGGGACTGGGCTGCTCCCCAGCCCTAGATAGCAGGCAGGGGTTCTTTGCCTCTCTCTGAGCTGATAGCTCCTCCCTGGCCACAGACCCTCCTTACATAGAAAGGGAAAGGTGGCATCTCAACCAGAAATTCAGCCCAGAGACTTTGTACTGAATTATATCCCAACCCCTTTTTATTTTTAATTATTGAGACAAAGTCCCACTAAATTCCTAAGTTTCTAAGGGTTGGGCTCAAGCTTGCAATCTTCCTGCCTCAGCTTCCCAGAATGCTGGGATTGCACACACGTGCCAGCATGCCTAGCTCTAACCTGAAATTCAAATGCCCCTAAGAATGTACAGCTCTGAGTTTCTGTTGTGCTCATATCTCAAGAAGGAAGAGCTGATGCTCCGGACCCTAGTTTTCTAAGATAGTTGTGTCTATATTTGCCAGGATCCGGTGCAGCAATGAGCAGGTCCAGGATGGGAATGAGGCTGATGGCTCAGGGTCAGCGAGCATCCCCAAGGCCAGTCTCCTCTAGCAAAAATCTGGGCCAGGTCCAACCCAGCTCCCAAGGGAAGGCAGCCAAGACGGGCAGAACTTCAAATACTTTAGGGTTATTTTATTTTATTTTAACATAAGTGGAAGCAAAAAATTGGTTTCTCGTGTGGTCTGATGCTTTCCAAGTGGCAGCATTACTCCCAGCTCTCTCCTCTTTGAGAGAGGACCTGGAGGGAGGGACAGCCAGCAGGGAGCTCCGACTCTGCCCCTGCACACAAGCACAGACCATGGTCTCCCCTCACTTGCAGGAACGGTCGCCCTCCGTGCAAAGCAACCAGGCCCCGTGTGTTGTGGGTGGCCTACCCCACCTCTCCAGCCCTCACTCTGGTATATAAAATGGTCTGATGGCTTCTTCACGGTGATTTATAGACATGAACCTAGTCTGAAATCACTTTTGCATTATGAAGTTCTTCGGTGTCCACTGATTTTGTTGGACCCACTCAGTCATCTGCGGTGAGATAACCAAGTATCCCGGAGCTGGCTAGCTTAGCATGGCCTCTGGATTCATTTTCTATTGCTATGTAACACGTGGCCACTCACTGAGCAGCTTGAGCAACGCTGTCTGCCAGCGAATAATTCTGTGGCTCCGAAACCCAGCAGGTGGGCTAGGCTCTCTGCTCAGGGTCTCCTGAAGTTGAATGAAGTTGCAAACCAGGCTGAATATGCACACGGAATCTCTGAGGAAAATCTTTTTCTAAGCTCCTCCTGTTGTTGGCAGAATTCATATCCTTAAAACTGTTGAGTTGATGTTCCACTTCCTCAAGGCTCACCCAGCCCATCTCTTTTTCAATGGCCTCCTTATCTTCAAAGCCAGCATTTGAAGAGTCTTCCTCACAAAGAACCTCTCCTATCTTTCCAGTCCCTAACCTTCTCTGACATCAGACCTGGATCGAAGAGGTTCTCCTGATTAGGTCTGATTTGTCCAGGGCATCTCCCAGTTAATCAAATCACTCAACTGAGGACTCTATTAATCAGCTTCCCCATGGCTGGAACAGAATGCCAGATACCCACAACTTAATGGGGAATAGGCTTAATTTGGCTCACAGTTCAGGGGATTCAGTCCATGCCTGACCAACTCCAAGGCAGAAACATTATTATGGGGGACGGGCACAGTGACGCAAAAGGGTTAGTTCATTTTGGCCAGGAAGCAGAGGGCGCAGGAAGGAGACAAAGATTGTTACGGTTTATATCTAGGTATCTCTCTAAAGCCTCATGTGCTTAAGGGTGTCGCTTTTGGGGAGTAACTGGATAGTGGGGGCTTATAGGTGATTTACTGTTAGGAGGCCATGACATACCTGGTTGGAAGAGGCTGGTCACTGGGCCCATGGCCTAGAACTGTTTATCCCCCTCTCCAGCTTGGCCCTTCGCCCTGTTTCCCTGCCACCATGCAGTGCACTGCTCTCCTCGTCATGCTGTCCTGCCTTGGAGCCAGCAGACTACAGCAGACTACAAACTAAAACCAGAGCTCCAGAGCCAGAGATGTAGGTCAGTGGCATAGTGCCTGCCTGGCAGCCCTGAGGTCATGAGTTCGATTCCCAGTACCCCCCAAAAATCGAAAACAACACAACTAAAACCAGAGCTCAAATAAACTTCTCCTTCCTCTAAGTTATGGGTGTCCTGTATTGTGCCTCACTGAGAAAGTGACTGAGACCAAGGTAAACCCTTCAAAGGCACCCGAGAGGCACACCTCTTCCAACCTGGGCTGTGTCCACCAAGAGCTGAGAAGCAGAAGATGGTAGAACCAGGATCACCACCTTCAACCATGCTAGTGTCAATTGGCTATGTACTGGGGCAAAAGTATCTTTCTTTACCTTTATGTGACCCATGACCCAGGTAGTTTTAACAGAAAAGCCAATTAGCAGTCAAACTCAGTGACCAGTAACTAGTCTCCACCTGTGAGCGTAGGGGACTACAGGGTCACCCAGCAAGGTCACCCACAGGACCCTGGAGCACGGGGCCTGTGTCTGTGGATATGTCGCCACTGTTCTCCCTCCTCAGCCTGCAGTGCCTGTCTGTATCCTTGGCTGGCTCAGGGGCTGCTAACTAGAGATGAAGCTGGGTGGGTCCTACTTTCTTGGCAGTCAGATCAGTGAAGTCCTATTACACTGGAAGCCACTGCCTGGAACAATTTTCCTGACCTAGAGAGTGGCTCACCCTGCACAGAGCCAAGGGTTCAAGCTCCTCTGCCTAGGAGCCTGGTGGAAGACAGGCCAGTAGGGCAGCACGAAGTGAGGACAGGACCCAGGCCTGCCTCAGTGTCCTCTGCCAGCCGGGTGACATGGAAGGTAGCAAGAGGCAGGGAGGAAAGAAGCTTGATGGGGACTGAGCCTTCTGGGTCCCAGAGGACACCCTCAGACCTCTGAGCTCCAGTGTCTCCCTTATGGGTCAGGTCAGGCTGGTAACAGGCTCCTTGGCGATCCAAGACTCTGAAGACAGGGGTACTTAGCCCTTAAGTTTCAGGTGGTGAGTGGATGTTCCTCAGCAGTGAGGGGTTCTGAGGCCATCAGAGATCCCTTCAGGAGAAGGAGAGGAAGCAGGGAGGAGAAGGAAGTGTATGCTTCAGGTAAGTCATGGCACAACATTCGGCCACCCCGCCACAGTCAGAGAGGTGGGAGCTGTCATCCTTGGTAGAATAGGTAGAGGGAAGTCCAGTCCCTGCTGTGCAGTGGTGCATCTTACACTCTTCTGCTCTAGCCCACTGGGTCTCAGGCTAGTGGAGCTTCTGTCCCCATCACAGACTGAACCTCACCTGCTATGAGGTTCCTCAGGCTCCATCAGATAGACAGACAACCAGGGACCCTGCCCAATGGCATGCCCCAGAGCCCTCTGACAGGACAGTCCCTGCCCACTCACATATTTTGGACCCTTCAAAACACCCCCACAAGTCCTGGCAATCTTGATGCCCCCTCCTTTCCTGGAGCATTGTGACCCTAGCATTTCAGGTACCTGGTGGGTCTCCCTGCTGTGTCCTAGGAAACCTAACAGGTCCCTGTGCCCCGGGTGGAAGAGTCCTGGTTTTGCCTCTCACTGGGGAACCTTGGTCACCAGGCTGCATTCCACAGGTGTCTGAGCACATAGTGGCCAGGCAGCCTCCCTTTGCTCATCTACAACATGGAGAGTGGCGCTGCCACATTGAAGACATTCAGGAGACACAGGACAGGGCGGCAGGGTGGTGCATTGAGACAGCCAGCTTCTGGTGGAAGACAGTCTCAGCATGCTCAGGGGCCAGGGGCCATCCTGGGGCAAAGCCAAATGACTGGGCCGCCTGCACCGACAGATGCCCAGCCCTTCCCATTCATGGTCAAGGCAGCCCCAGCAGTGATGCACCCAGGGCACTGGCGGGCCTGTCACTCACACCTAATCCCTGCGCATTGTCCGCCTGCCACCAGGGCTTTGGGCTGCCACCTGCCCTGCACCAAGGAGCTGTCAGAGAAAAAGAATGTGAGGGGCGGGGGCAGAGGGCTGTCCTGGACAGGGACCTGCCCACCAAGGCAGGCACAGGGCTGTGTGCAGCTAGGGCAGCTGCCGCATGTTTCCCTGGGCTGTGGCCACGGCCCCACCCATGGGTGACAGAAGTTCCCGTGGATTCGCAAGTCACAGAGACTTCAGGGTGAGTTTCAGGAGCGCATGCTACCTGGCTCATGGTGACAAACCTGGTAATATTCAGGTGCCTGAAGACAAAGAGCAGAGGTGTCTCTGCTCAGTGCTTCACAAGGTCCCAAAATGCACTGTGGAACTGAAGTGTCTGGGGAGCGGTGCCAGGTCTGAGGGGTTCTCAGGGCCCCACCGATGAGGCTGGGCACTATGGAGCCCACTGTCCTGGAGCTCAGAGCAAGAGCCAAGCTCCTCCCCAGGCTTCCTCACCCCTCTCTGAGCCTCAGTTTCGCCATCTCGGAAGCAACTTTGATTGTCCTTCACTGCCCTCCAACCTGCCCTTCTGCAGGAAGCTCCAGGCTGCCTCTTGCATCTCCTTCCACCAACCCCAGTGACTAGTGCAGCTGTAGCCACAGGACCATCTGATCTCTGTGATCCCACAGCCACTCTGGCCGGTGTTCAGAAGGAAAGGCCTGAATGGTGGGAACAGCAGGGATGGCCCAGCTCAGACCTCCCCTGGGTGCTGGAGGTGAGAGTCTGCCAGTCCAACTCGGGCCACAGGCGAGGTTTCCTCAAGCTCTCCCAGCTGGGAGCTGGTCCCAGGAAATTCTGCCTGCCAGTGAAAACCTCCTTGTGGCTTCTTCATGGCTTGCCTCCTAGGAGGCCCTGCAGGAGTCCCCTCCAGAGACCTTGGTGACTGTAGCCTGTGTCCCTCAGGATCTGGTGGATGAGACCTATTTCTGGGTTGGTCCCGGCCCTGCCCCAGCTGGTTCAAGCCCACTGTGTGAGCTTTACTACTCTCCTCTGTCCTGCTAGCTCAGTGTTCTGATCTGGGATCGCCAAAGACATACTCAGAAAGAGCACAGAGAGTGGGAGCACCCAGTTCTTAAGGTGGAGGGTTTTCATATGCACTGGGAAGAGACCTGCCTATCTTAGGGTTGGGGGTTTTTCACACACACTGGGAAGAGACTTACTTGTCCTTACCAGCCAGTACTTGTGGCCACCGTAGGGGGTCTTTCCCCTATGGGACTTTGGGCAGGCAGAGACTCAGGGAAGCAAAGTTATGTCCAACATCTTGGGGATCACCCTGAAGACTCCCCTTCCTGCTGTGGGCCCAGCACAAGGGTGTATCTGTGCAAGTTAGGCCACCAGCAGCACCAACGTGGGAGCTGAATTGTCAGTGTGGTGCCCAGTATGGGTCTAGGGAAGGGAGATGACATTTATTTGGCACCTGTGCACCGGATGCGCTGGAGTAACGTGTTTCATTCTTGCACTGACGATCCTAGGAAGGATGCGTTGTCCCTATTCCATTTCACACAAGAAGAAGCTGAGGCCAGAGAAGTGACTGCAGCTGTGGAGACACCATGCCTGACAAACACTCTGTTTTTTTTCTTTTTTTCTTTACGTCAGACGGGTAATGTGCCGACGTCGTAACAAGGTTTAAGGGAGGCACATCTCATGCAAATGGCATGAACACCCAATCATCACGCTCATGAACCGAAGGATCAAACACTCTGTTTTAATGGAGAAGGGAGAAGGATCCCTTCGCACACCAGCCACCGCCTCCAACTTCCCCCACCATCCCCAGTGCAGCTCTCGCAGCTGGAGTTCCGCGGTTCCCTCTCTGGGCAGTGTGGTGGACAGACTCTTCACGGTCCCTAGCATGCCTATCTCCACATGTGCTCCCGTAGAGTCTGAGGAGGACCAGGGACCATGACGGAATGTCTTTCCTGGGGCAAAGCACCATCTCCACTGTGCTCAGAAAAATGTGGGCTCAGGTATGAGCCCAGAACTTTGTCCTAGAATATCAGGTACTGACTGAATCCGGGCCTTTGCACCTCAGCAAGGGAAAACCAGGGCTCAGAGAGGGGAAGTGGCTACCACAATCAAGCCATTGTCCCCAGGAAAACACACAGGAGTCTCAGCAGGAATGTTAATTGCAGCCTTGTTTTTGTAGCAAAGCTC
Organism: Dinomys branickii; assembly: GCA_004027595.1. Lineage (NCBI taxonomy): Eukaryota > Metazoa > Chordata > Mammalia > Rodentia > Dinomyidae > Dinomys > Dinomys branickii. The sequence continues at coordinate 81,749 of PVLD010006117.1, read as the reverse complement.
TGGACCCACCTAAATGCGGCTCTGTCAATAGTGGGGAAGAGAGGAGGGGAGTGTTCCTGCGCGCTTGGGCAGGTTGGGCCCTGAGACACAGCGTGGGGGAGACTGCCACCAGCGCCGTGAGGCCTTTGACAGCCCAGTAAATCCTGCATCAAACCAACAATGCTAAGAAGACACGTTTGAAACGATCAGGGAAATTTGTATGCCAATCGAGCATTAGATGATCTTATAGAATGATGGCTCGTTTTGCTAAGCGTGCTAATGGAGTGATGTTGTTAAAGGCCGGATTCGGGCATGAGGCCCTTGGAAGGAAACGGTGATGCCTGGGATTTGCGTTAAGCGCGCTGTGGGGGAGGGGCAGAGTGGAGCTGCAAGCAGAGGAAGTTGAGCAGCCCGTGTGTGTCCTGTCCACAGAATTAGACCCAGGATTCTGTTGCTGACTTTCAGGCCCTTCTAGCCCTCACTGTGGACACAGGATCTTAGGCTGGTCATAACACAGTTCTGGAAAGAGCACCCCAGTTTTCTTTCCAAAATTCTCATCCTCTTGGAGACAATCTGCTGGTACTGCAGCCGGAGGCTCTGTCCTCTCCTCACAACAGGCCACAGAGAAAGAGTCCCCCAGGCAGGAGCTGGCACAACAGGGGTCCATGGTCAGCTGTCCAAATCCCAGTTCCACCATTCACCAACTGTGCAGTCTCCAATCAGCTGGTCACCCTCTCTGCCTCAGTGTCCATGTCTGCACAATGAGTGAATGTAGTTCAGTGAGACTGTATGCACACGCTGCCTGGCATGGTTCCGGGCCTGCTGAGCACGCGGTGAACCTTACTTGATGTATTATAGTTATTAACATCATCGCCATCCATCACTGTCTTTCAGACCCCAACACTCCCCTGCCCTCTCCTCCAGCCAGGCCTCACTGGCTGTGACAGCCCACGGCATCCCGAGAGATGCCCAGTGTGGCACAGCATGAGGTGCCCCAGGCAGGGTGCCTGGGTCCAGAGCAGCCTGAGGGCTCAGCTGCACCAGGTGGCAGCAGGGATGCTACAGTGCACAGTGCATGTACCCCATGCTCTGTGGGGACCAGGGCCAGGGTGGTGAATGCTTCCAGGAAATCTTGCCAAGGGAATGAGTCTGGGCAGAAGGTGGGAAGCACCCCCATAGAGCGCTTGCTGTGGGCCCACACTGGGGCCAGTGCCCACCCTGCTTGTCACTAAATAGCCCAGAAAAGCAACACAAATAAGAGCAAACGTGACAGTCACCCCTGTGCACCAGGTGTACTACTCAGCTCATGCCTGTGGTGTTCCGTCAAGGCACAGAGCTTCTGGGGCCAGCGTAGGATAGGGCAGCCCACTAGAGTCAGTTGAACTCCAGGGAAGGAGCTGGAAAGGGGCAGAGCGCACAGGAGCTTGTCCTAATCCTTGTCCACTGGCCCCCTCCCACCTCTGGTCACTCTGGCAGGGACCAAGTGTCCATTGTTCCCTGCTTTAATTGGAGGAGTCAGGAGAAGCCACAGTGAAGCCTGGCACTGTGGTTGCCGCCTGCCGGAGGCCCTCAATGGCCACAGGATCTGCAGTCATGCAAATGATTAATGTCAGCTCGGCGGAGGGCTGGGGTCCACAGGAAATTGGAGTGGATGAATTTAAGAGAGAAACTCCTTGTTTAAACAGAACTACTTTAGAAAATAAATACTGCTGAGCTTGATGGTAAATACAGATATTTGTGTGGAATGGAGGTGGAAATATGAATTTAATAAAGCTGGCGGCACGTGGCTCTGCACTGGGGTCTGTAAGTGAGCGTCCCAACAGCGCCACCACTTACTTGCTTTGTGATCTTGGTAGCTCGTGTCTCCTCTCAATCCTCAAAGGAGTCAACAAATTCTCATGCTGACAAGCATGACGCTGGAGGCCCTTTCTTCCCTGTCCACAGACTGCCACAGTGAGGCCCCCACACCCCGCCATGGCAAGATCATCCTGGGTCTGAGGTTTGGCCCATGCTGCCCTCCTGCCAGGATGTACTCTGTACCCATCTCCCCTTCTAGTTACATTCTCCAGCCTCCTGCAACCAACATGTCCCTCCTATAGAAAGCCTCCCAACCAGGAGCATCCCCAAGTAGCTGTGGTCACACCTGTCTTCAGCTGCAGACTGAGGCTCTCAACGCTGGCAAGTTATCATGGGCCTTATGGAGTTTTTCATGAAGATGAGACTGGCAGCTAGAAGCTAGAAGAAGCTTCCCAGGGTCACAGGGACAGAAAGTTGCAGAAAGGGAGCAACCCAGGGCTTGGATCTGGAGTGACTACTGTCCAGCTCTCCAGGGATGGCGGAAGAAGCCCCAGGGCTGAGGACATGTGGAGTGGCATGGTGACAGGGGAACACCAGCTCCATGCAGGTAGACAGATGAACGTGTCCCTGTGTGCTTCCCACAGTGCTCATTTCTGTAGAGGGACAACCTGACACAAGTAGTACCCCGCACACCTCAACCTACAAGGGCATGGGTAGGCTCAGCCCAGTGGGCTGCATCCCGTAGTTTCAAAGTGGGAACACTTTGTGTCTCCTCAGAATGCTCAGGATGACTGAAACACCCCTCAAAGGCAGGGTTCAAGGTACCCCCACACATACACACTGCTGGAAGACCCCCAAAGAAGGGGTCATATTGCAGGTCCTGGCCTTCCCCCTAGCAAAGTCCCTCACCCCATAAAAGGTCTCAGAGGAATGCACTGGCCAAGGCTCCAGCAACTTGGGGAGAAGGCAGGGGAGCAGGGCCACCAGGCCTGCAGTTGAAGACACACAAGCCAATGAGAGGCCTGAACAAAATGCTTCCCTCCCTGCAAACCCTTTACTGTGGGGTGAAATGAAACCTTGTGGCAGAACAGTGGGGGTCACCACTCCCGGTCCCCCCAAATGCCAGACATGCTTGTTTCTCCTCACTGAGACCCTGGGGCAGGTGCTGGTGCTATCTCTACTTTTGAGGTAGGGAAACTAAGGCACAGAGAAGGAAGGAAGTGGCCTGAGGCCTCCAAGCAAAGGTGGCCAGGATCTACAGTGCAGCCCTCCTTGGGCTGCACACACAGAGGCTTTGCTCAGTGTGGTGCAAGTGAGCTGGTGCTCAGCATCCCCTTCTCAGAGAGAAGACAGAAGAAGCCACCATCTCAGGCATGGCCTTGCCTGGTGGGTCTCCAAGGGGCAAATGTCCCCTACAGACAGGGCAGCCCCATACTGTTGGGGGCTCCCACTGTCAGCACGGGCAAAGGCACCTGGCCCAGGGCAAGCACTCCATGCTTAGAGCTGGCCCTGAGTTGGGCCACTGCCCAGTCAACATGTGCCGGACAGCAGTGATTTACACGTGCCTCCTAATCCCCCACTGGGCACCCTGACTCATGCGGCCTGGCACCCCTGGCCACCGCAGGTGGACGAGTGCTCGCTGAGACGGTTGCACCCCTGTTATTTTTTCATAAGCCTGCCTTGAAATTTGTCAAACCACATATTGTTCCAGCGCACGCCCGTCAGAAGAGCCTGCGCCAGATGGGCTAGCTCCCCCCGCAACTTGCTCCGGGCGGCAAAGTCATGCACAGACTTCAGCTTTATGTCAAACCTTTAAAATAGGGAAATAAAAAATTTAAAAAAAGAAGACAGGGTAGAAATTTTTTAAAAAGAAAAAAGTAATGAGTTGGAGTCTGAATAAGCAAGGCTCTGATGGAGCACAAATCCCAGCCTGCCAGTGCCCAAGTTTCATTGGAAAACTTGGGCCAGTGGTAAATAAAACTTCCCGCCTGTCAAGCCGTTCATTAGCGAGGTGCACATAATTTATGTACTTAGGGCTCCCTCGGCCCAGCTATCACACAGCGGGCATGCTTCATAGGTGTGAGTGTTTATACGGACAGTAAATAAATGTCAAACACACACCAAATCCACTCTCTGGCAGGCGCTGACGTGGCCCCATCCGTCATCCCAGCTGGAGGCCTCGGCTGGGTTGCCAAGGCCCGTGGGCTGCCTGGGCTGGCAGCTGGGCTGGTGGGGGGTGGAAAAGGCTTTATGCAAGGAGGGAGAGGCCACAGCGTTTCTCATCTGCCCAAAGGTAGGCAGCAGCCCCGTGCCAGCATGGAGCTCTTCCGCCCAGAGGACCTGGCTGCTGCCTAGCCTCAAGTTGAGTCTGTCTGCTGAGCTCATCCAGGTGGGGCCAGCCCACCAGGCTCTAGAGCTCCATGGCCTGGGGGTTTGAAGGACTTCATGCATCCCAGCCAAGTTCACCAGGCCTGGAGCCACCTCAGAGGCCAGCACCGGCCGGGAGCTAATAATAGCAGAGCCGTGTGCTGGGGCCAGGCCCAAGTGGGCGTTTCCATCCATTAGCTCACTGGCTCCTCACCCAGCCTACCAGGTAGGTCCTGTTTTGTAAGGTTTCGAGCTATTTTTAATAGAATGTTCAAAAACTGTTTTTGCAATTCTTTTATAATACTTCATGATTCAACATGTGCAAGTAGCAGGTCTCATTCATCCCTGCCCCTATTCACACTATCCCATCTCAGAGAGGGGTTTTCCACATTTTTGGAGGGGTGGTCAATGTGCAAGAGGACGTGCAAACAGCTTTTCTTCCTGTGTTCCCACCCAGTCTCTCACTGCCTGTGTCTCTGGGGGCCTATCTGGGCTTGGCCCTCCAAAGACAGAGGAGCTGCCCTGGCTTCGTTGGGAGTCTTCTGGGTGCCCTGCCAGATAGGTGCCCTCACTTCTCTAGCAAACAGCAACCAACCAGGGCTCTGCTGTGCAAGCTGGGCAGCTGTTGTGTGGTAAATTGTGCACCTCCCCTCCCAGTGCATGTCTTAAAGTCATAACTGCTAGGACCTCAGGATATGAACTTATTTGGAACTAGGGTGGCTACAGAGGTAACAAGTTAAGATGATGTCGTAATGGAGTAGAGTAGGTTCTTCTCCAATATGACCATGTCAGGATGCAAAGAAGACATTTGAACACAGACACCTTTGCATGCTGGCAGAGATGGGGCAATGCTTTGGCAAGGCAGGGAACACCACCAATTGCTACAAAGCCCAGATGCTGGGAGAGTCCTGAGCCGACAGCTTGATCACCAGGCCCTGCAGACACTTGATCTTGGACTTACACCCTCCAGAACCAAGAGACATGAATGCTTGTAGTTTCAGCTACCCAAGGTGTGGCCCCTTTTTAAAAATTGTGGCCTCAGGAAAATAACAGGGACTCTGAGGGTCTGGAGCACCCTTACCTCCACCACTAGACACATCTCAGAGAGGGGGCTCAGGGGAAAACTTTAGGGACTCGACAGGGCTGGGCTTAAATGTGGGCCTCAGCAGGTCATACTGCTCTCTTGGCTCAGTCTTGTCATCCCAGGACAATAACAGACCGGCCACTGGCCACTTCCACCAGAGTGGGCATCACCCACAGGAAACACCACTGCGCCGTGCCACTGTGGGCACACAGGGAGCCTCAAGAGAAGTCAGGACATTCTGCTATTCAGAATCTGATCACGAGTGCGGCCACAGTGAAACCTAGTACCAGGAACCACTCACCACTGTCTGGCTTTAAGGCGACACGACAATGAACCCCAGAGGAGAAATATCTTGTCACACAGAGGTGGGTGAACCAGAAGCTGCTGGTATGGATGACAGTATGTGAGAGTGACCCCAGTGTCGCAGACTGAGTCCATCCTTCTTGACCTGCAAGTAAGTAAACCAACCCACAGAGGGTAGAATTGGGTCAAAGCCACCCATTAAGCCCATGGCCCTGCTGGGCCTGGGAGGGGCCTCCTCCCTCCATTGTCCTCAGCTCAGCCTGTGCTATTCTTCCCTGCCTGTCCTCTTGTAAGGACCTCCACAGTGGGTCTTCCTGATGCAAGGCTCCTGCATCTACACAGTTCCCTGGTAGGTCTGCTCCTCACCTAAGCTGGACTGCAGCCTGGGGTAGATGTGGCTGCAAAGATGCCGCATAACCAACCACTGTAACAGCTCAAGGACATTTGAGGATGTTCTTAAAGAGACAATAAAGGCAAGGCTGTGGCTCAGATGCCTGGGGCTCAACCAAGGCTTGGCGGAGGCCTGGATGGTAGAAGAGGCTGGATTCGGTGGGGAAGCCCAGCTGCCTCATCTCCTGGCACATGGGCTCCAGTGCAGCGGCAAAACTACAGGAAGGAAGTGGTGACACAAATACACACGGTTAAAGTTTGGCCCCAGACTGGCCACCCGCTAGGACCCTGGCCACATCCCACCAGCCCAAGGAAAATACACGTAGTACAGCAGATTGCTCTGTGATTGGAGCTCCTTAAAGCACCACAAAGGACAATCGGTGAAGATGAGGTCTGCAAAAACAGTGTCAAACACTTAAGTCCCAAAATACACAGCCATGGTCAAACTTAAAAGAGGTGTTCGCAGGGTTGGATTTGGGGAGCGTTTTTACTTACACAGGGCTACCCAGAGAAGAAGCCAAAGACAAGGGAGACGGTGATGTCCCAAGCCCTACAGCAGGTATGGCGGGGGAAACGTCTTAAATCACTACAGACAGAAGTAGCTTTGGAGAACATAAACATGGATGGGCCTTGGCTGGTGTCAGGTTTAGAGAAAGAACCACCCGTGAGCCTCCGCTGCCGGCAACAATGAGATTCACACTCATGGTGTGGCAAGAGCTCCTGTGAAATTATCTAAGGGTCTTGCTTAGCTAATATGACAGCTTCACAGCTAAACAGAAAAATTTCTTGAGTTGCAGAAAGAGAACTAGGCTCTGTCATAAGCTAAGGACAATGTCACCTCGATCCTGTTGGAAAGAAGTGCTCCACACCTTCATTAGAAGAAATGCTCTTCATTTCTCCCTCTACATTTTATAAAGAAAATTAACATGTGTGGTACCCACTGTATTTGATAAACATATGCCAGTTGTGTCACAGAGGAAGGGGTTCAAAGATGGGACTAGAATTACGGGAAAACAAGACTGGAGGGTAGAGCTGGGGTTACGACCTGCATTTGAATGGGTCTGCGGTCCCTTCAACACAGAGGTTCCAAGGACAGGCCTACAACCACTGTGTGCTAGACACAGATATGGGGCACTTGGGTCACAGAACAAGGGCTGAGACTCAGAGGTTGTGGGGGCCACAGAACTGTGCACAGACCAGTTTCAGTGATAAGCAATAGAAACCAAGTGACATCAAAGAACAGAGAAAGGTGCATCTGGTGAATGAAGTGGAAGGCCGGTGAAGGACCTGCCTGTGGCCTGACAGTGTGGGGTGTGGGGCAAGGCAGAAGTCACCAGCTCCCAAGTGCACCAGTTCCAGTCCAGGGAAAACGTGGAGAGGAGGCTGCCATTCAGCACCCGGGAGGCTGCAGTGGGACCTGCCCCTCCGGGAGCAGTTCTGCCTCAGTTTCTGGCCTATGGATGGTGTGGGAAGGAAGGAAGGAAGGAAGGAAGGAAGGAAGGAAGGAAGGAAGGAAGGAAGGAAGGAAGGAAGGAAGGCTCTCTGAGAGCAGGTGGCAGGATACAGGGCACAGCACTATGAGTACACACGCCAGCTCCTCAAAACCCTGACACCCAGGTCCCATCAGCTGCAGGCCTCCCCTAGGACACCTAATCCTGGCCATGCCCACCAGGCCACACTGGATCCCTGCCACACTCTACCACAGAGTGCCTGCACCTGGCCACAAGACCCTCCCCACCTACCCAGGCTGCTCCTTTACCCCTCAGGCCTCTCTCAACCCCACCCTGGCACCTCACTCCGCTCCCCAGCATGGCTCACTGTCTCTCCTGCTCTTCTTTCCTCAGTCTGCCGCACTTGCCCTTGGCACCTCTCTGCTCAAGGTTCCACCACAGACCCCCCCTTGGTCTGACTCCCAGCCCAGTGGCATTGGCGGATGCCTCAGTCGTTGCCTGCAGGACAGAGGGATGGCGTGCCCCCAAGGATCAGCCAAAAGGTCTCTTACACCTGCTGCCACGGTGCCACCATAAACCAGAGCCTGGGATACGCATGGCACAGCCCGACAGCACCATCCATGGGACCAGCACTGTACAATTTGCAGGGGTTTCCTGCCTGCTATTTCAGATTGCTTGGTGTCCATGTGAGAAGATTCTGGGTGTTCCCTTTCTTTTGGGACTAATCTCCATGCACTTAGCTAAACCTTTGGAGTTTAGGTTTGTTTTTGCGCTGCTGGGGATTGAACTCAGGGAGTAGAGCGACATTGCCAGCTCTTTCTTATTTTGAGACAGGGTCTTGCTAAGTTGCTCAGGTTGGTCTTGAATTTGCAATCCTCCTGCCTCAGCTTCAGGAGCTGGGATTACAGGCATGTGCCTCCACACTTAGTACCTTTGGATTTCTGATATCAACAAAAAGACAAGAATAGCAAGTCCCAGAGAGCCTGGGACCTCTATTAGGGCAAATACGAGCAGGTGTTTAGCTCTGGGCACATCACACCAACTATTCTCCTCCAGAGCAGATGGTGTCCCAGGCCCAAGGATCGGAGGGCACTGAGGGATGTGTGCCTGTGTGTGCATAAAGAGCACATGTGTTTGTGAACAGGTATGTGTGTACGTGAGCAGGCTCTTACACACGCGTGTGGCTGTGAGAGCATGTTGTGTATGTGCTGTCATTGCCCTGTGCTTCAGCAGAGGACATGGACAGAAGCTCCCATGAAGGATGGGAGCAGTGTCCAGCATGGAGACTGGCTTCCCTCTCCAGCACAGCCCCCTTCTCTGAACTGTGCCCCAAAGCTCCAACCAGGCCCCAGTAGGTGGCCAAGGCTGGCTGCCCAGCTGGGCAGAGAGGTCAATGGAAGGTAGCAATACCGGAACTCAGTGCATCATACTGTTTCCCAGCCAACTGCCTTTGGCCTGCTCCGCCTGATATGGCATTCCTACCCCAGGACAGCTGGGTTCTGGGAGCAGCCTCCAGCCAGCAGCTCTCGGAGGCCTGGGTGTCCAGCAGGCAGACCATGGCTACGCAGGCACCCACCCCATGATGGGTAGCACCCTGTGGTGGCACCATGTGCTCCAGGACCTGGCTTTTCGCCACTGCCTCCCTTTGCTGCCAGAAGCCTGTGTGAGCACCATCCTCTTGCGCACAGAGCTCCTGCCCCAAGCCCCACACTCCTGAGATCACATTTCTTCCCCAAGTCCCTCCACTGACCACGCTAAATCCCAGATCAGATCTGCAACTCCCTTGGACACCCTCCCTTTTTCCTTTTCCACAGAAGCCCCTCCAGGAAGGCCTTTGGGAACATCCCCCATATTAGGTTTACACCTCTAGAGATGGCACCACCAGGCTCCCATGTGCTGGCCTGAAGATGAACACAGGCCGTGTCAGTCTGCATCAGCAAGGCATGCTGAAAAGGGACAGCCACCTTGGTTTACCTGCCTGGAAGGAGAGACTCTAGAAATTCAACCCACTCTGAGGACAGTGAGCATTATAACTACACAGATGGGGTGGGATGGGGCTCCCCCAGGGCTGAAAGCATTTGGGGGGCTGTGGCAGAGACCCAGGCCTTGGAAGAATCCAACTTTAAGCACCACCCTGTCCTGTGGTACAATGATGCTGCTAAAACTGTTGTCACCCACAAATACCCTCTGGTACTCTTGGGACACCCCAGAATCAGCAAATTTGTAGACAAGGCAGCCCATCATTCTTCAGGATACAGAACTCAGCCCCCTCTGAAAAGCCCAGGTCCTGAGGGAAGGGACGTGGAAAGGAGCCAGCCACCTCGGGAGTTAAATAGAAGTCACGCTTAGTTTTGCTCACAGGTCTTCAGATTTAAATGTAGGAGTACCTGGGTGCATGGCACATGCCTGTAACCCCGGCAGTCTGGGAGACTGAGGAAAAGAGAGTTCCAGTTCCAGCCCAGCCTGGGCCGTGTGGGACCGGCTTCTCACCACTGCTGCATACCATCCGCCTTCCACCTCCCTCTGTACTTCCACCGCCACCCTCCCACCCGCCCCCCAGCTTGCCGCCTCACACCACCCAGCCCCACCCAGACACCTCTGCTTACCCCTCCCACCTGGCCAGTTTCTATCCAGCCTCCAAGTAGGGCCTCTTCCACTCGAATGGGGGCACCCTTCCTGCCCCGGCTGCCACTCTCCTGTCCCCTTGCTCCCTCTTCTGGGTCTGTGCTGCATCTGCGTCCCACCAGCCTCCCTGCAAAATCGCCTCTTACTCTGAGCCAGTAATTCTCAAACAGGGGCCAAGCTGAGTGGACATGAAAACATCTGGAGACCCCGGTGGTTGTTGTGATTTGAGGGTGCTGCCGGCATCTGGTAGTGGAGGCCAAGAAGGCTGCTCGGCATCCCACAGTGTATAGAAAATGATCCTGACCTAGAGGTCAGTAGCTCCAAGCTGAGACTTTGTCTGGCCCAGGCCTGGCGCCCAAGGGTGCCATGGGGCTACTGGTGGGAAGAGCAGTGGTCAGGGGCCCTCGGGGTCCGCAGTGGCCTCCCCCACCGGCAGTACTTCTCTCTCCCTAATCCTGTTGCCAGAAGACAGCCAAGGAAAACATGCCCCAGTCCCCGACCGACCGACCGACCGATGCACACAGCCTTGAAGAATTAGGTTTCACAGTAATTAGGCCCATCCGGCTGTGCCGGCCCCCACCACCCTCCCCGGGACGCTGCCCCGGGACTCAAAGGGGACGGGTGAGAAGTGCTGGGGTAAAGGGACACTGAGGGCTACGGGGTGGCAGAGTGGTGGGGTGTGGAGGGTAAGAGATGGCGGTCTTGAGGGTGATGTCCCATTGGGGTGGGTCTAGGTGGATGCAAGTGGTCTGTCCCCATCTGTCCCCCAGGTCTCCAGGAAACAGGTTCAGGAGAGCAGGCGCGGCCAGGGCCGACGCACCCGCTTCCCTTCTCCAGTCATCTCAGGAGCCACTTCTCTGTCTCCTCCTTCCCTCTCTGTTCCTTTCTCCCTCCCTCTCACCGCTGGGTCCTTTTTTTCTCCCTGACTCTGTCTCTCCCTCTCTGTCTCTCTCCATCATTTCGGTCTCTGTCTCTGCAACTCCGATTTCCTCTGCCTCAGTCCCCGCATCCTTTCTCCATCTGCTTTGCTGGACCTTGACCCCCACCCATTCAGGTCCCTCCTCCCAACCTCTTCCCAACCTTCCAGCACCCCCCTTCCCTGCGGCAGAGCCCCCGGGGCCATGGCGCCCTGTGGGGCCTTCCTCCTGGCTGGCTCCTAAAGAGCACAGGCAGCGCTCGAGAAATGTCAGGTCTGGGTCCTGGCCGTGTCTGATTTGCGCCCTTCTGCACCTTGGTGTCCTGCCCGGGGCCTGGCCTCCTTCCCCAGGCCTCTCCTGCTCTGCCCCACCTGAGGCTGCAGTACCCTTGGCCCTGGATGTCCAGGGTGGGCTGGAGACTTGTTGGTCTAGGATCTAAGCTGCATGAGCACAACTGACTGCCAGGAGGAGGGGCTGGCCTGGGGAGACGCACCAAGTCCTAAGGTCCAGCCTGGACAGTGGCTGTGTCCCAAAGCAAGATTCTCCCACACCCCATCCAGCCCCTAGCAATCCCCCTGGGTTGGGGATGGAGCAGCCGGCACGCACATCCTGAGCCAGATGGGGCGGCAAGTCCTCTTGCTTCTCCCCTGTAAGCCATCCCTTCACCACCATCTCCAGCCCCAGCTGAGGCTCTGTCCCAGACCCTGGACTGCAGCAGACCAAGTTCTCCTGGCTGCCTTCCCACCCTCACCACTTCTAGACACTCTTCCAAGGGCTTTCAAGGCCCAGTGTCAATCTTGCATCCGAAACTGTGACCTGCTATTGCTGCAGCTTCAGAAATGCACCAAATAAAAATAAAAAGCCTGCGCCTGTCAGATGGCATTGCTCACTGCAATGAGAAGCTGTGGTGGGCAGCACAGGGCCCGGGCTTGCCGAGTGCCTAGCCCTCCGCCTGTACACCGACTTCTGTGTCACCCGGAGCAATCACAACTATGGACATTTTCTCCAAGCTGAGTTTCTCTCTCTGCCAGCAGGAACAGTGATAGCAGCTTCAGAGGGCCCTGTATGCTGGAGGTGATTTGTGGTGACCACAGACAGGGCACCCCTGTGCTGCGTGAACAAAAGCTAAGAGTGTCTAATGACAAAGGTCTGTGCGAAGACTTCTTGTCTGGCTAGGCTATAGCAAGTACTTAACATGCACAATCCCAGCCCCGAAAAAAAAATCACTTTCCTCACTCATACTAACCTGGAAGGCTTCTTTGCCAGATCGAATCCTGGAAGGACATGGCCTTGGAGTTTGTGCAGTCACAATGTAACAGCTACGGATCCAGCATGCTCTAACTTGAATCTTTAATATTAACACATGCCCTATCACATTCGTCAGTTCAGACCGGGGCTCGGTGTACTAAGGACCACAGAGAAAACCCAGTCTATGGCTCAGTTTTGCACAGCCTCTGAGCGAGCATGGCCATAAAATGAAAGAGGAAGAAGAAGAGAGGGCGTGGAAGGGGAGGGAAGCAGGTATAATAGTCCATACTTGCAACCTGTAACCCTAGAGCAGACCCTTACAGACAAGTTTGTGCACTTTGATTGAGGCAATGAAAGGCACGCAGAGGCTTCTGTGGTGTCCATAGCCTTCCACAGTGTTCAAGGTCACCAAGCACGGTGCTGGGCAGGGATGGCAGCAGCGGCCTGGGGTACCCCTCACTGTGCGGACCCCTCTCTGCTCAGGCTCGGGAGTTTGGAGAGCAGCACCATTCCTATTTATTTCTAATACTTCATATACTTGTTTAATTGTACGTTTATGTAATTTCCTTTCCCTAATGAGTGTGTTAACACCTGTGCACACATCCTTGCGGAGCAGATCCTGGCTGGGAGCAAAGCCCTGGCTGGTGCCTGGCTCATAAGTCCTGAAGCACCAGGCCAGGTCCAGGTCACGGACAGCCGGTCCCTCACACCAGCCACACTTCATCTTTGGAGGAACTTCTATCACTGACCACAGCCTAGTTTAAATGCACTGGGAACATGGATAAGGGAGGATCCTGGAGCCAAGAGAATGGGCATGGGACTCCAGCATGGGAACAGGGCATCAGCACAGAGCCAGGCTGGCAATGCATATGCTCCCATTTTGTGAGGGTGTCCCCAACGGCATGTCCTGCCAAGTCTACATACAGTTACTTAGTACTTGTCACGGGGCTCAGGCAAGATGTGCTGAATGAATTCATAACTTGTGTGGACCTGGCAGTGTTCCACATGGAGAGGGAATTCAAATCTGGGCCCTCCACTGTGAGCACCTGTTTGTGGACAACTGTTAGCGCCCCCTCCTGTGTACTCCCCTTCTGCAGCTGTGGAATTTCCAGGGAGCCCTCCTCCATGGGTCTGTATATTTGCGAGGGGCTGTCCGAGGTCTGGGATGCCTGACTCTACACATGTTCCTCTGCGACTATAGCAGCAATGACCACACACCCCAGACAGAATCTATCCCATGCCTTCCTTGAGTTTTTGGAGAAAATCCTTTCCTTTAAGGCAGGAGGCTAGGAGGGCAGCCTAAAGGGCCCTGACTATAACTGAGGCCCCCAGGGAAGGGTGGATGACACCAGTCAGGGCACCTGTTCCCTTCCCTGGATCTGCCTGAGCCCCCAGCTCTCCAATCTCAGGAGCCAAGGCGTTCTCATCTGTGTTTAAGCCAGCTCCAGTTGATTTCTGTCACTAGCAACCAACAGAATCTGGCTACTGTGGCAGGTTTCTTAGTGTCTACCTTTCTATCCCGAGAGGGGAAGTGGTTCCAGCTTGTTTAAGGATGACATTGTCATATCTGAGCTACAGCACCAGGGTGATCTCATGGGCAGTCAGAGGTATGCCTAGGGATCCAGGCAGCTCAGCAAAAGCCTGCGCAGACCCAATAGGAAGGGCCAGATAAGATACTGTGGTCAAGAGATGAGAAGCAAAGGGAAGAAGGGAGGAGGGTGTCATGCCAACTCCATTGCACAGTCTGGCCCAGGCCTTGGAGGATGCAGGAGAAGGAACAGAGAGCAGGAGACAGAATGGAGCAGGCAGACTGCGGCTGAGGAAGTGGGCAAGCTCCACGCAGAGGAGACATCTGAGCAGGTGATCTGATCCTGGCCCTCACCTACTCAGCTCACTCCCCATCGTGGTGCATCCACAGTGCCCTGCCATGGGCCTCAGAGCCTCCTGTGGTTCAGAGTGGCAGCTGAGCCATGGGCTCCCAGACTGTTCCCTGTGGCTGCTGCCTGCCACTCCTGCAAGCAAGACTCTCCATACCCTCGCCCTGGACACCTCAGGCCTCTGTGTCTTCTGCTGAGTAACCTCCTGTTTCACTCTCAAGGCCCATATCCACTGGTATCTCCTCTATGAAGCCTTCCTGGATGCCTCCACTGAACCCTGTGGTCCTGACCACAGCACTGGTCACAAATGACAAAAGTCCCAAAGGTCCTTGCCCCACAGTTTGCACCACTCTATGGCTGGTCCCCAGGGCAGAGGAAGGAACGAACCCACCAGAAAGACAGGCTGTGATCCATCTGACCAATGCCTGAGAACACAGCCAGCTCCTCAAGGAAGGCCAGCTAGCAGAGGCATTTCTTTCATTAAAACTGAACAGAAGAAAGAAAGAACAAACACCAGAAAATTGGTGTTCTTGGAAGCAGCTTGTACACCGGCCCCGGGTGAGTGCGTAGCTCTTCTCTCTTCTCTGATTTTCTCCGCTCCATCTTGGTCAGATATTCAATACTTCCTTTTGGAGAAAACATACATTTGTTTGACTTGCAATATTGAATTTGGAGGCTGTTCAGCAATTTCAAATTTCAGGAGTGGGGCAGTGGGGAGACACTGTAAATTAAAAAATTCTTTCCTCTTCAGTTTCTACCCAAGACTGTATATTTTTTGATGGCAAAATTAGGGATTAACTATAAACATCTGTTTGTTCGATACTGACATGGTTGTGAGAACAATTACCAAAGCCATTGGAATGGGGGGAGGGCTGGAGGCTGGAATCCACAGCAGAGGGTTCTGGGCTCCTACAGAACCGAAGGGTCTTCGAAGGTCCAGGAGAGGGGCTGGGTGAGAGGGCACGAGGAGCGGGAGGGTGGGATTTGGGAGGAAGCAACTGGAGGACCCCCATGAGCACAGGCACAGACCTGAGACCACAATGCCTCTGCACCCACCCCAGCCCCAGCCGTCCTCTCTGCAGTCTCCTGGCCCCGTTTTTCCCACTTGGTCCTCGTCCTCCACCCTCCACTCCTTCGATGCCTCCTGCAGGACTTCCCTGAGCACTTTTCCTGTGTAGGACAGGGTCAGACTCAAAACAGCTCTCTGGCCAGACCAGAAGGATGATTCTCTTGTGGTTTCCCTGCCCTGGGTGCTGGAACAGCTACTGAGCTGCTCAGGTAGCAGTGGTGGGGACAGGCAGGCGCTGTACTGGAGATGGACAGCGAGAGCAAGGCTGTGAACCGGGGAGCTCAGCAGACCACCTTGCAGTAGGGCTTGAAGGATACACAGAACTAAGCAAGGCAGGTGGGGAGGGGTTGCCTCTTTTGTAGCAGGGAGCAGGAGCAGGAGCCTGCAGTGGATGGCAAGTCTGGCTTTGGCCATGGTGAGTTTGAGGGGCCTGTGAACAGCCAAGGGGGATCAAGGAAGAAACTGGGTCTCCGTGTCTAGAATCAGGGGGCAACTTAGGCCAAGAGCCCACACTTGGGAGTTACCAGCATGAGGGTGGCTATAGTAGGGGCAGTTAGGACTAAAGGGGGGCCCCAGGGAACCCTAGAGAGAAGAGCCAGCCTGGAGAAGAGGGGTCCTAAGAGAAATGGGGAGCACCGGGCAAGTGGAGATTATGCAGTGAGGCCATAATTTGGGGGAGGCAGCTGCTGCCATCTAAACGAGGTGTGTCCATTGAGCTACTCATAACAACCCTGAGAGTAGTTTTTCTCTCAGCCTCCTCTTACAGGGAGGGAAACTGAGGCACCCAGAGGTGAGAAGCAGCAACAGGATGAGTCATGAGTGGCTCCTGAAGCCCTGGAATCTGAAGTATGAGGGCTGGAGCCACAGCCCCGCTGACCACTGACTGCCCCGCCCCGCGTCTTCACATCGAGCAGGCAGCTCCGGCTTTGCTAGTGCGAGACTCAAGGGAGCAGGCATCAAGTACACCAGCTGGCGGCTGTCCTCATCTGCTCTCTGCCATGACAAAGTGTAGACATTTAAATGACAGACATTTATTGTGGCATGATGTGGTGGCTGGAAGTCGGAGCTCAGAGTGTCAGCAGAATGGTTTCTCCTGAGGCCTCTCTTTGGCTTATGGTCAGCCATTGTCTCTGTGTGCTCACATGGCCAACCCTCTGCATCTGTCCTGATGTCCTCTTCTTATACGGACACCTGTCAGATTGGATTAGTTCATTTTACTGTAAGCAACACTTGAAAGGACCTGGGTCCAAATATAATCATATTCTGAGGCCTTGGGGTTAGAGCTTCAGTGCAGCAATTTGGGGACACAGCTCAGCCTGCTACAGTGACATTACTGGAGAAATATGAGTGGAACATGTCAGATGCAGGGCTTGGAGGCTGCAGGAGGAAGAGGCCTAGAGGTAGCAGGGGAGGAGAAGCGAGCTGGGAGGTGGATGAGCTGCATATCTATGACTGGGCAACAAATCAATGCCAGGAATTAGTAGCTTAAAACAAAAACTTGCCTTGGCTGTGGCTGGGCTCCTGGGGTGGTTCAGTGGACCAAGATGGCCTCATTCCCATGGCCAGCAGCCCATGGGAGCCACCAAATGGGACCTCTGCCTCACCTGCTGTCCTCCCCACATGGTTGCTTGGGCTTCCTCATAGCATGGCCACTAGGTGCCAAGGTCCAGTATTCTCAGGGGACAAGGCCACTGTGAAAATGCTTACCAAGTCTCTGTTTGTGTCAAGTTTGCTGATGTCTTTTGAGCCTTGGCTGCTCACACGGCCAGGCCTGGGACACATGACTCATTGCAGGCCAGCAGAGTCAGCATGCTGCATGGCCAAGAGCAGGGCAGGCACCCAAGGGCCCGAAGGCTGCTGCAGTAGTGGCAGGGTGGTAGCAACTCATTCTCACCTTGGAGCTGGGCAGAATGAGTCAGTAGTAAGGGGAGAGGGATGAATTAAACACAGAGGGTGTTACCAAACACTTGCTGTATGCTACACTCCATCCTAAGAGCTTTTCATGCCCATTTCACAGAGAGAACTCAGTGCCCTGGGACAAAGGTCCCTGACCAAAAGGTCTCCTGCCTAACCTGGTAGATACTGTTCTAAGCACTGTACTCTGCAGTCTCCCAGTGATGAGTATGGTGGGTCAATCTGTGACCCCCATTTCCATGGTTGAAGTCCTCACCCTCAGCACCTCCAAATGGGACCTTATTTGACAATAGGGTTTTTCAACATATAATTAGTTAACATGAAACCACACTGATGTAGGCTGGGCCCTAATCCAATATAACAGATTTTTTTTTTTTATAGAGAGAGATTTAGCCAGGCATGGTAGCACACATCTGTGGCTCCAGCACTGTGGTGGTGGTGGTGGGGTGAGTCTAGAAGATCATAAGTTCAAGCCCCTCCTGAACATCTTAGTGATCTAGCAAAATCTTGTCTCCAAATAAAAACATTTTTTAGAGGGCTGGGGATATAGCTCAATGTGAAAGCACTCAGTTCAATTCCCAGTACCATGAGAGTGAGAGCGAGAGAGAGAGAGAGAGAGAGAGAGAGAGAGAGAGAGAGAGAGAAGCCAAAGACCACCAAGGCTTGCCAACAAACCCCCAGAAGCTGAGGAGTGGCATGGGACAGGGCCTCCCTCAAAGCCTTAGGTGGAGGCAACTCTGCCCACACCTCACACTTTGAGCTGGGACTTCTCCTCAGAGTTTTGTGTTAATCGGCATTCACCGTGTTGGCCGCTCATTCTTTAGGACTGTGTTACCGCAGCCCTAGGGAGCTCATAGCCCTTGAAGAGCTGAGGAAGGCCAATGAGCTGAGGCCTGAGCTCAAGGCAGGGATAGCTTCTGGCAGGAAGAGGTTCCATGTTTCTCCTAAGGAGAAGCAAGATGGGTTCTTTTTGCAGGCACAGGGTAGGAAGGTAAGCATGATTTTCCTACTTAAGTAGAAATCCAGGGTTTCCATGAGAGAGCAATGAGGAAAGGTAGGCAGGGGCCTAAATGGTGATAAGTCAGTTAGCTACTGCTGTGTAAGAAATATCCCTGAACTCAGTGTCTTCAAACCACAACCATCTCCTGACCCTCACATACCTGTGGGTGGGCATGCCCTTTGCTGAAACTGACTGGGGCTGGACTGTGGGCTGTTGGGTCCCTTGTGCTCTGGTCCACATGATCTCTTAGCCTACAGGAGCTGGGCCCACTCTTGTCCTCCTAGGCAGAGACCAGAGAGTTGAGGTGGTTAAGATTAGCCTCTAAACACAGATCCAGCTGACCTCAATTCTAGCACACTGTACTGGCCAAGACTGGCAGGGATACAGGAAAGGGTACATTCAGGGGCATTTCTAGCCAATTGGCTGCAGAAGCCAAAAGAGACACCATGAAAGCATCACTGAAGGGAACAGGGGAAAGGAAAGGCACTACTCTAGAAAAGTCTCCGAGCAGCACCACCCTCCACTAAAGCAGGAGATTCATTTGTGTGCTGAAGTCAGACTGCACAGATACGCTTTTGGCTCAGCTTCAAGTCTGGCTTCCAGGAGAGGCAGGTGCAGCAGGTCCAGCCTGTGCTGGGGTGTTTGGGACAGGTCCACAGATGGAAAAGTCACCGGAACCCCTCAGTCTGCTTCAAGGCTGGCTTGACCACCCACATGCTGGGCAAAGTACTTCCCTTCACAGTGTCTCTGTTCCCTATCTGTGAAATGGAGAGTAGACTGATGCAGTCTGTGGTTCTAAAATCCAAAAGACCTCCAAGGATGCTGCTGTTTCTGTACATTGGTAGAAAAACAACTTGGCAGCCAGACCTGACCTTTTTGTGAGGCTACCTATCCACCCTCAGAGAATCCTCATACCAGTTCCACTTGTGGCTACACGGTCAGGTGCCATAAGCCTAACACATACTATGTGGTACACGTGTCTTCCAACCTCTGAAGGTCTCAAAGTCAGAACCACCTGGCCCTGGGGTTTGTTGTAAGGCACTGGGGCCCGAACTATATTCTCAGAGATGTGGATGCTGGTCCATGGTGGCGTTTGCTGCTTTCACGATGGAAGGGATCCATGGGGTAAAGAATCTGAATACTCCACACCTTTCTGAGTCTCCTGGGTCCTCAGGAAGCACACTGCCTCAAGAGGCCAATGTTTGAGAATGAATGCATGCATGTGGGTGTCTTAGCTTCCAGTTCTCAAGGGCAAGGCATGCATGGCAACACCCACTCCCTGCACTGGCCCTAAGTAGGCACTAACCGATATGATATAGAATGAGCAGGGACCTTGTCTTTCCCTTCAACCACAGCTCCTGGAGGCTGTGTGGGGCATTCTGGAGCCCAAATGCCACACTCTGGTTTGCATGCTTTGTCTGTAGGCTGATTAGCCAATGAGTGGTTGGAGCTGAGGCTCATATTTTCGTTTGTTTCCAAAAGTACTAAGAGAATTTCACAAACTCTTAATCTTGACATTGTATAAATAGATTTTTTTAAACCTGGGAGGATGTATTAGTAGCTCAGGTCCCCAGAACAAAATGCTGTAGGGTAGACAGCTTAAACATTAACCCCCTCTCCTCTCTGTGGGCTAGAAGCCCAAGGTCAAGGCATCAGCGGGGCTGGTTTTCCCTGGGACTCCTCTTCTTCTTCCCTGTGTCCTCGTACTGTCATCTCTGTGTCCTAAACTCTTCTTATGTGGACACAAAACCTGTTGGGTTAGAATCCTTCTGCAGGACCTCTTTTTACCTTAATGATCTCCTTGAGACCTTGTCTCCAAGAGACCTTACCTCAAGTTATGATGTTCTAGAGGCTAGGACTTCAGTATAGGAGTCTGGAGTAGGGGACAGAAGTCAGCCCCCAGCAAGGCTTCATCCTTGGTTCTGGCCACAGCAGCCTCTACTGGATTACAAGAGATAGGCTCTGGTTTTGGGGAGCTTATTTTCTAGTGCTGGGAATGCAGCTCAGGGCCTTATAGCCAGACAAGCACTACACCCTCAGCCCCAAGGAAGTTCTTTCAAACTCTGATGGTTCGTATAGTGGATTGGGGCCAGATAGTCAGCAGGGCCAGTTTTGTCCCTTCCCAACCTGGGCCTCCACTTCCCACGTAAAGTTGGGAGCCCAGTACCGGATGAGCACTGATGCCTCTGCCCACCTCCAGCTTGGAGGAGCAGGAGACAGTGTTCTAGTTGCTGGAGCCTTCTTGGGACCCCTCCCCATGGCTGGGATGGAAAGGCTCTCTTCCAGCCCTGGCAGCATCTCAGAGGGGCACCCATCACCCTTAAGTACTGCTAGGAGGGGGATTGGACCCAAAGGGATCCTGCCCCTGTGTCCTACAGAGTCATCAGAGGCTCCTGTGGCCTGGGCAGCTTCTTGGAATCCTGGTCTGGACCCCAGTTGGAGGGGCAGAGAGAGAGACTGGCAGGGCAAGAGAGGGCAGAAGGGGGGCAAAGGAGGAAAGAACCAGAACCTGGCAATCTGGCAGCAAGTGCCATTGGGGCAGGTTCTTCCTACCCTGACGTCCGTTTGGCCACTGTGTCTCTGGGCCTCAGCATCCCAGATGTGACAACTTCCCCCAACTGCAGAGGGAGCCTCCCAAGCAAGTCTGACGGAGGACATGTGAGACTCTTCCAGAAGGAGCCCCAGAAAAGGGGAGGAGCTGTGTCCACCCAGCCCTGCACCTCCTGTCTCCTGTTGCCAAACCCCAACAGGAACTGACATCCCTAAACTCCAGACCCTGAGCCCAGCCCGGAGGTACTTCCTGCACACCTCACAGCCGGAAGGGCAGCAGAGAGTGGCACAGAGTCTGAAGATCGGTGTCTTTCAGCAATTCTGCTCTTGACTCTGCCTGCCACGAGCATCCTCTGTACTGTAGAGAGTGGAAGACAGGGCAACCTGGCACCCACCCAGGGGGCAGCACAGCCAGACACTGGCAGCTGTTGGGAGGATGTCCAGCAACACAGACTGGCCTTGGAAACCACAGCAAGTAGAAAAACCGAGATGCAGAATGAGGCACAGTAACAGCATGATTTCAATTATCTAAATAAAAAACTCATTTCGTTCATTCATTTCATGAGACAAATACGTAGGGAGGCACTTCTTTTGCCAGGCACAGTCTAAGACTGTGAAACAATGGCACACATTTCCTAAGAATGTAAGAGCCCAACAGTCAAACAACATGAGCACAGCTGGGGGCAGGGGGAGTAAAGTAGAGACACAGGTGGCCAGCACTAAGCTCCGCTAATTGACACCACAAGCATCCATAGCCGAAGGCCGACCAATGCCCATCTGTGAGGACTTCAACCTACACTCTGTAGGGCAGCATGGGCTGGAGGAGATAGAAGATACCCCTCATGGGAGGAAAATACAGTCTGGATTGTAGTTTGCACCTCATGCAGTGAAATGCCAGATTTCAGCCTCACTCACCCCCGGCAATTTTGGGCAATGCAGAACATGCACAACTGTGTGTGGCTGTCCTGTGTGCCAAGCCATACTCTGCACACCCAGTGTTAGGGCACCAGAGTAGCTGCATAGGGAGAGGAAGGGCAGTTGAGAGATGACAGGTTTTGAGAGGAAGGGAGAAAGGTGAAGGCTTCTTACCTTTAAACCTCTCTGAAAGATACATACCCAAAGGCAGTACTTGTAGGAGTGAAACTGGAGGACATACACAGAGGTATGCAGTTGTGGGTGAATTTTACTTTTTATTGAATGAATAGATGCTTGACTTCTTAAATTCAAAGTAAAGCAAAGGTGTCAGCTTGGGGGAGCATGCCTATAATCCCCTCACAAGGACCCTAAGTTCAAGGCCAGCCTGGACCAAAGACCCTGTCTCAGAGTAAAAAATAAAAAGTGTGCTGAGGATGTAGCTCAGTCAGTGCAAAGGCCCTGGGCTCGATCCTCAGTATTGTTAAATAAATAAAGCAAAGGCATTCTGCTGCCCTTCTGGCAGGGAGACAGGAAGGGCTCAGGTTCTTGCAGTTGGGTATGTGGCAAGTAGGAAGTGGCTGGCTTGCAAGGACACAGTGGGCAGAGAGGAGGAAGCACCAGAGAGTGTGAGGCTGGGCTCCCTGCATCCCCCTCCACCCACACTCCAGCCTCCAGCACCCTCATGGTGACAGCAGCCCCAAGGGTCTCAGGCAGTGTCTTGAGCTCCCTGCTGACACTTGATGGTGGCCTTGTAGAGATAAAGCCACCCTTGGGCTCCCTGCCTGCCAGCTCTGCAAGCTCACTATTCAACCAGAAGTGGATGGCATTTTTGTTCATTGTATTTAATTCTTCAAATTTATCTCCATTTATGGAGAAATGATAACTGGTTTTTCACTTATGGTAGTGATACAGCGTTTTCTTTTAAAAAGTAGTCTATTTCTGTCTTTTAAAAGTAAATGGAGTTAGCAAAACTCATCACCTTCTCCCCACACAATGCAACAACCGTGTGACTTGGTATTTACGCCAAGGAGCTAACAATTTAGGTCCCACAAAAATCTGCACCTAATGTGTATAGCAGCCATGTTCATGACAGACAAGACCAGCAAGCAGTCAAGGTGTTTTGAGTAGGCGGGTGGACAAATGTGCTGTGTTCCACGCAGGCGTGATGGAGAGGCGGGTTACCAAGACACGAGGAGGGCTGCGGACAGCCACCAGGCATGTGACAGCCAAAGAAGTCAGGCCCAAAAGGCTTCTGTTCTGGAGCTCTGGAAAAGGCAAAACCATAGACAGGGACAACAAATAGACCAGCGGGTTCCTGGGGGTAGAGAGAAAGGGGGGAGTAGGCAGTGTGACACTGGGGACTTTGAGGGCAGCGAGACTATGCTGTACGACGCTGTCATGGTGGATACCAGAATGTATACACCCAGACTGAGCCCTGATGTCAGCTGTGGGCTGTGGGTGATGATGACATGGCCATGCACTTTTGTCACTTTCAACAAACGTCCCACTCTGTAGGGGCATGGATTATGGGACAGGCTGGGCATGTCACAGAGCTGCAAAAGTACATGGAATATCTCTGTACCTTCACTCAGTTTTGCTAGGGCCTGGCATGACGGTGCACACCTGTCATCCTAGCACTCTGGAAGGCTGAAGCAGGAAGATTACAAGTTTGAGCCTAGCTGGGCAACTTAGCAACTTAGCAAGACTCTGTCTCAGAACAAAAAAAGGTTAAATAATGGACTGAGGATGTAGCTCTGTGAAAAGGGTGTGCGTTCACTCCTCAGTACCCAGAAAAAAAGTTCTGCTCTGAATCTAAAATTGCTCTAAAAAAGTAAAGGCAAGTTTTTATGAAGATATTGGGAAATCAGAGTTAGGAAAAGAAGAAATTGCAATTATTCCCAAATAAATGACAAGATATTCTGGCCACAACAACAGTCACAAAGTGAAGTGGTTTAAAGGACGACTGAGGTGACCCATGGTCTGCAGGTGGGAAAGGTCCAAGGAGGACTGAGAGGCTGGAGCATGGGCTGCAGTGACTGGAGAGTCCTCCCTCCGGAGCACTTCCTGCCCAGAGCAGGGCACAGGCCTAGGCCCACACTCACAGGTGCCTCCAGATCTCCAAGCACGCACACACTCAGTGTGCTGGGTGCTGGGCTCCTGGGCACTGGAGGTGGCCTTGAGTGTCCAGGGAGGCTGGCCCTGCCCTCCCTGGTCTGTCAGCTGGCTGGAGAAGTCGATACACAGACAATGATTGATGCAGACCCAGAAGAGGGCTCAGAGACTATGGAAGACTTCCTGGAGGAGGCCACTTCGCACTGAATGTGGAAACGGAAGCAGGAGTTCGAGGTGTGAATGACACGGCTGGCCAGAGGTGGGGGTAGGTGAGTGTGCTCCTTTAAGGCCTAGGTGTAGTCACATCCTGAAAAATGTCTAAGCTAGATACCTACATCCCCAGCACACACCCCACATTGTCAATCTACCCAGCCGGTTTCTCTTCCGGCTTAGAAAGGGACCCTGGACCTTCTTATTAGTGGACTGGAATTGTGGCAGCTGCTCACAATGAGGTTCTTAGGACTAAGAGTGCCCAAGGAACTGAGCTGCACACCTGCATGCAGCTCTGGCACACACTTTGGAAGGGAGTTTGGTGGGCAGTGAGTCACAGGACTTAAGTTCTCAGCACCACCCTTGGCAGGTTGGAGGATTTATATGGAGCATTAATGACTTCTGCAATTTACAAGGATGAAATGATAGTTCAACAGGGAAATGGACAAAAGTCTTGAACCATTTCACTAAGGAGATGCTCACGTAACAGTAAACACATGCAAGGTATGGATGCAAGTTAAAATCCCAGTGAGCTAGCTGTGCACACCTACAGAAAAATAAAGCAAAGAGACCTACCAGGCCCTGGGTTAGGAAGCATAGGGAGCAACTCAAATTCCTGCAGCTCAAATCTGTACAGTGGCTTTGGAGAACTGTTTCAAAGTTTCTAGGAAAGTTGAACTGATACATATTTTGTGACCCAGTAATTCCACCCTGGTGTGTAGTGAAATTTGTACGACAGATTCACCATGAAATGTGACTACATCAATCAACACATACATCCCCTCATCCCACAAATATTTACTGTACACCTCCTGTGCCAGGCGTAATCCTGGGAGCTGAGGCATAAAGGTGATGAAAGAGATAGTGGTGCTTGGGAATAACATCATGGAGGTAGAGAGAGAGAGAGAGACAAAATAGGGACTGCAGGCAGTGTGATGTGGATGGACCCTAAGGAGTGCCCTGGGCAGGTGGGACGGGCTCTGGGCTGGGGGCTGTAATGTGAGCATTTGGAGAGGAAGCTCCTAAAGGAGGCAGTGTCTGAGTGTCTGAGAGGCTGCAGGGAGTTGGCTATCCAAGTCTGGAGAAGTCTAGCCCAGTCGTGGCGAACCTATAGCGCACATGCCACAGCAGGCTGTTTGTATCACTGACTGCTCTAAAAGGTTTGCCATCGCTGGTCTAGGTGAAGAACAGCTCCTGCAGAGGCCTTGGGGCAGGTGCTGGAGCATCGACCAGGGGTAGTCATGGCCAAGGGACTGGGCCAGAGTGAAAGTGGGGAGAACTGGAGAGGAGATAAGGGCCCTAAAACAAGAGGAAAAGCAGGGTCCACTCTCATTCCAACCTCCCTGCAGACAGGAGCTGATTGAGGCAGGGTTGGCTTTCACCCTCTGTGAGTCCCCAGCACATACCTGGCGCTTCAAAGCTTTTCAAAATCACAGGTCATTACATTACCCCTACAATGCTAGGGCCAGCTTCCTGGGCTTCCACTGTGTCCTCCCAGGCGCTTAGCCACAACCTGACATTATTCCTCTCGGAGGCCTCAGATATGATTTTCACTGAGGCGCAGGATCGACTGTGCCGAAGCAGTGTGCAGCCCGATGGCCCGAGCTGCCCTCCATGCTGCCAACCACTCTCTGACCCCATTGGCCTTGGCAGAGACCCTCCAGGTCATGTTACAAACGGCCTAAATAATATACCGTTAATAAAAAGAAACACAGCCCCATTTATACAGAGTGCAAAATAGATTAAAATAATTTTAAATGCATGAGTCACCCACAGAGAGTGTGTTTTTAAAAATCACAAATAGCACTTTGTGGTGAGGACAGCTGGGAACAGGGGTTTGAGGCTCAGGGCCCGGCTGGGCCATGTGTGGGATACCTACTATGCCCCCTGAGGAGCCACCTTTACAGGAGGAGGACACCGGTCTGGACTTACCCCTGGGTGGTAGAGGAGGTGCCAGCATGCCCGTCATTCCCCACTGTGCCCACCATCACGGGCACCACAGGCGGAGGTGGCAGCAATGCACCTTGGAGCATATGCTTTCATATCTTACCTGCACATCTGGGCATCAGTCTCTTCACTTACAGAATGATGCTAAGGTGTCGAGATGCCCACATGACGTGGCAATCGTCCTATGGCACTTCCTGAGTTGTAGGCCTCCTGGCGGGGGGAGCTCCCTGGCAGCTGCTGTCAGGGGAAATCTCTTTGTCCAGGCCAGCTTCTCCAGGGGAACAGCCTGGGACTCTTTCCCCACTGCCTGGGCAGACAGTGCCCAGCACATCCCTGCTCCACTGAGACCCAAACTGCCCTTTCAGGTGGCCTCCTGGGGCCCTGTGCTTGGATGCTCTGCTTCTTCTAGGGAGAGTGAGCTGTCCCCCTCTCTGAATCTCCCTCCCCTGCCCTCATCCGTTATCATGCAGACTGATTCCCAGCCACTTGCAGGGCTGACTGCAGGGCAGGGGAACCGTACCACCAGCCCCTGGCCCTTGCTGCCTGCTGAGTGGTCTGGGCCTTCTGCTCCCCTGTGGTCCTGCCTCACCCCCCCCCCCACAACTCAACTGACCTAATACACCTGCTACACCCGCCACCCCAGCTCAGCACCTCAAAGAGCGGAGCAGCAAACCCTGGCTCTCCTTGTGATGCAGCCTGAGTGTAGCCTTTCGCTTTCCTCACAGGCCCAGTGCTGTGGGTTTCTGGCCCCGCCTCAGGGGGTGGCACATCTGCCCCAGCAGGAGCATGACTAGCTCTGCGAGGACTGGCCTCCCAGAATCCAGCCAATCTGCGGACGGACAGAGCCCCACCACAAAGCAACACACCATCCCTTGTCCTAAAGGGCTCCTACTCTTACGTTCACAGATGTCCCTGTCCTTGAGCAGGAAGCGCTTTTGGCTGTCCTGACACCTTCGGTCTTCAGGGAATGCTGCTGTCCTGCTTGTGTCTTCTGTTTCTCTCCCTCTTCTGCCTTCCTGCTCTTTGCCTCCCCTTCTTCACCTGCAGGGCTGCTGCTGGAGGAGAACCTCAGCCGTGAAGGGGTCCAGCAACTCTGAGCTGCCAGGTCTTCAGAAAGCCTGGACCCTCTGGATGCTCATCGGCCTCACTGTGCGCTTACTGGGTTATTCACAGAGATCCCGGCCGGAGCCCCAGCAATTCGGGAAGGTCTGAATCCAGGCTTGTGGTCACCAAGTGTGCTCCTCCTCCTCCTCACTGTGCAGAATGCCAGGCCTGTGTCGGGCACTGAGAGGTGCAGGGGTGGACCTCGAGCAGCTTCGCAGAGTGAGCGCCAAGGAGCCCCGGAGAGGGCAGGGCCGGAAGCCAGGGGGAAGACAGGTGAAGCAGGAAGGGGGAGGGGAGCTCTGCGCAAGCAGAGTGAGGAAGTTACCATCGCTCTTCATTGTCTACCAGGCAAGGGACAGTGCGGTCACGCTCAAACCGGGGCGGGCGCAAGGTCACGCGCTGGTCTGGGCCACAGCTAGGCCTCCTTCCCCTCACTTTGCCTCTCTCTCTCCCTCTCCGGTCCTTTTGTCTTTCCTCCCTCTCTGCCCTTTTGTGTCCCCAGCTGAGTCTCCTGCTAGTTTCTTCCTGTTTCTTTATCCCTACCTCCCTTGCCAGGTGCCGCTCTCTCGCTTCCCTGTGCCCTGTTTTCTTTCTTGGGCGCTCCTTACACTTGTCCCGGTGTTTACCATCTTACTTCCTTCTCTCGCGCTCCCTCCCTCATTCCTCCGTTCCCCTCCCTCTCCTCCTCTTACGTCTTGCCTCCTCCGGGTTTTGGCCTCTCTGTCCCCACTCCCTTGAGGCTGGTAGGGTCTCCCAGTTGCACATTTACCTGCCCCTCCCTCGGTGGTGCAGCCGGCCTCGGCCTCAAGATCTCAGTTAATGCGTTTCGCATGGCGCATCAGTCGAACGCCCCTCTAATGTCCTTAAAGCACGCAGAAAATTGCATCCTTATGAAAAAGAAAGGAGGGGTGGTAAATTGCCTGCCGGAGTTGGAGCTGCTGTAGCGCTGCTGCGGCGGGAGCACGAGCCATGCTGCCTGTTGAACTCCGGAGGCAGAGCGAGCGGGAGGCTCTGCCTGGGGCTCTCCCTCCTGCGCTTCGAAGCGGGAGCCCAGACACCACGTGATCTCCTAGCTGCTGCTTTCCAGGGAGCTCCTGCACCCTTTCCCACACTCTTCTTCGCCTCTTCGTGTTTGCAGATCATGATCATAACCGCCTCAGGACTTCAGCACCTGCTATGGACTCTACCAAGTGACATTCAAGTTTTGAGGGAAGGGTCTAATTCTGAGATGTTTTTCCGGGACCGCCCAGACGAAAGGCCCCAACCCACTCGTTGCCTCTCAGCTGCTTCGTTTTCCACTTCACGTCTGTCGTTTGACAGAATCGTCTTGTGGATCCCATTGTGGCTGCCCCACCACCTGTCCACCCTGCCCTAGAACTCCGAGCTGGGCTCCCGACTCAGAGGCGGTGGGTACCGTGCCCAGCACAGGGTCAGAGTCCGGCACACAACAGGAATTTAAACAACTGGTAAGATTCCCTACAGGTGGGCAGAGATTTGGGAGCACTGCAGCATTTGAGTTTCCCCAAACTGGACTTTGAGTAGAAGGGGAGACCCACAGCGGTGAAGTCAGACCCAAATTCTGCTGCTGATGCCTGTGTATCTCTGGACAACTTCCCTAACATCTCTGAGCTTTATCTACGTCTGTAAGCTGGGAGTAGGTGGGCCAGCTTTCTCAATCAAGGAGGCAATTCAGGCAAGGCAGGCTCTGTCCCCAGCACTGAGAGTCACCTGTCACAACTCAGTAAATGCTTGTTAATGAATGAAGGGCTACAACAAAAATATCAGAGGGGCCATCATGCCATGGATGTCAGACACACAGTTATTTCCTGACCTTCTAAAAAAAACTTTCAGTTTTGCTGATGAAACCATGACTGTACTCCCTGTCCCGCACCTCACCACCCCCTTCTGTCACAAGGAATTTGTGTTTTGTCCTCACCCAAGGACTCCTTTCAGATTCATCAGGACATAAATTTTTATCATAGATCACTACTGAATACAAATTTTGTAAAGGAAGGAGCTGGCATACAGGTCAGTGGTAAACAGCTTGCCAAGTATGTGCAATGCCCTGATCTCTATCCCTAGCACTGTGAAAATCAGTTAACTAGTTAATTAATAAAATAAGGCTTGCCTTGCAAGTTCAAGGCCCTGGGTTCAATCCACAATATCATAAAAATAAACAAAATAAAAATTAAAAAGAACTATCAAGGAAATCCACTGGTTGAAGTACTCCTAAGGTTTCTTCCAGATCAGAATCACCTCTCCAAACTGACCATCCTGGGACCCACACTCTTGCATCTCAGTATCTGGGCTTCTGCCCACCGGGGGAGCAGCACTCACCTGTTCTAAGCTGGTCCTCCATGCTGCATTCTCGTGCCCCTTGGATGGCAGTCCTCCGAACCCCTCTCCCTTGGTTTCCAGGCTTTCCCCATGCAGGGTTGGTGTCAGAGAGGCCAGGGGCTACCACTGTCTCTTCCCACTCCCCAACACTTGGGAAGTCATATGGAACAGGTACATCACTTGTGATCCTTTGCCCCCACCCCACCTGTCCTGGGAACCCAGATATCAGAAGTGGACAGATGTTGTGTTAAAGTTGGTACACTAGCAACAGCACGTGAGAACTAAGACAAACTGAACTTCTGAGATTCTACAAGTCAGCCCTTCCCAAAGGCAGGGAGGGCCCAGGGGAGAAGGTCCTGTTCTACAGGGGACGGAACCCAGGGCTTGACACAGCTATATCCTCAACTCTTTATTTTTTATTTTTGAGAAAAAGTCTCCCTAAATTGTTAAGTTTTCCACACTGGGCTTGAACTTGTGATCCTTCTGCCTCAGCCTCCTAGAGTGCAGTGTTTCTAGTCATTGTGCTGCCACATTTAGTTGGGGTGACTTTGCTTCAGCCTTCCCCACCAGGAACAAAGGCGTTAGTTTCCCAGGGAACTTGGGGCAGAGTAGACTTGGGGCACAGGTTCCAGCAGGGGGTAGCTTGTGATTCTCTGCTGGGGTCCTGTTTCTTCTAGGGCAGGAGCTGGGGCTTGTGCAAGTCAGACCACAGGCCGAGGGCAAATGAGGTCCTGCCTGGTTTCCACTGGGACCCTGGAGTTCTGAGGAGACCACAAGGCAATAGCGCCCACTTCAAGGTGGGAGCCTCACATTCCTCCAAGCTGCCCCCGACTCTGGGAACTCAGTTCTCAGTAGCACGGTAAGAGAGCACCCTTAGACTCCAGGAGACCAGACACTCGCAGAACCCAGGGTCCTCCTTTCTTTTCTTCCACTTACAAGTTCCCACCAATGATTCTCTTGGGAAATCCAGAGCAGGGAAAGGGAGCAAGCCAGAGGAACCTTGACTTTTAAAGTCAAGCACCAGGGGGAGGCATGGGATCCCTTGCTTCTGCCTGCACAGATGAAGGTCCTGGCAGAGGTAGGGTCTGCCATGAGCCTGCAGCCATTTGGAGGCCCTGAGACCCTAGGAGCCCAGATCTGTATAGGACAATGTGCCCTTGCTGAGCTAAGCAGAGTGCCACAAAGCTCAGCTCTCTCAACAACCCCAGGAACCTGGCTGTTCCTTCAACCAACCAGGAGGACTCAGGGCCAGGGGCACAAAAGTCAGGGTTTGACTGCCTGCTCATCATCGCAGACTTGGCATTGCTACTATGTACTATCACCCAAGCCCTGCCACTACCTTGCCCTTCTCTTCTAGAGGGTTCCAGAGTGCTTCCTCCCTGCCCCAGGACCTCAGCTTGCTGGAGACTTCTCCCCAGCCACCAGCTCCCTGGGCTTCGGGAGGCGCAGCAGAAGTCTGGACTGCCTGTGCGGTCTCTGCATTTTGCTTCCCAAGACCTTGCTGTGGGGAAGAGACTTGTGTGGCAAGGATCCAGGAGGAACATAGCAAGGGGACTTTCCCTTCCCCAAGCCTGCAATACATGATGGGACTGGAGAGGCCAGGAGGGGGCCTCAGTGATAGTGCCTGGTGACTGGAGGAGTCACAAAAGGTGGGTGGGAGCCCCAGGGCCCCTGAGGACTGGCCAGGACCTTTACCTTCTCTCCTTATGGGAGCGACTGGGAGCTTCTGTTGGGTTTCAAGGATTCTCCCCAGCAAGAAAAGCCCAGCTGCCAGACAGCAGGTTCAGCCCCCTCTTCTCTCAGTCTGTAGCTGCAGTCCACCAAAAAAGCTCAGCCACGAGGCAGCGACAAAACTCGACCCTGCCCACCAAGTCCACCCTCTAGACCGGAAAGAAGACAAAACTGTACTTTTGAGGCCCATGTTTCCCAGTGACCCATGGCTGACCTGGGAACCAGAGTCCCCGAAAAAGATTCCCCATCTGTGCCTAGAGGGTGTTATACTTTCAGAAATTTGGGGGCCCTTGCATCCTGCCACTAGACTCCCACAATTTTTCCCCCACCCCTGGTCCCAGCTAGTAAGAGGAAGCCCAGGAAAACACCTTGGATGCACACAGCAACTAATTTGACAAAAGTTGGAATTCCTCAACTGTAAATAGGAGCACCCTGAAGTAACTCTGGCTGATGGACCTGTTTCATACCCTTCTTTTGCAATTCTTCAGGTGACAAAGATTGGGCTGGAAGCCTCCTGGTGACAAAATGTGGTCTTTCACTTTGCTGTCCTTTGAACTATAATGGATTACCTACCTCATCCAGGCCACCTGGCTGCTGGGACCTGTATAGGAAAATCACCAGCGTTGATAGGTTGAGATGATGGACTGCGCATGTGTGTGTGTGTGTGTGTGTGTGTGTGTGTGTGTGTAAAGCTGGGGTTGGGAGGAATTAGAGGCACAGCGACACACTGAAGATTTCTCCTTCCAGCAACCAAGTCAGCTGTCTCCTGTGGGCCCCTGAGGAGCCTGGGTGAGGAGTCTGGGAGTTGTATGCAAGCCTGAATTACAAGCCCTGAGCCAGCAAGAGATAGTTTTCCAGAGACTCGGAGGGGTGGAGAGACAGAGAACGGCTAGGCTAGCGGCCCTCAGGAAGTATGCTTTCCTCATCTCTCATTCCTCCAGGCCTTGAGGGTGTAGATGCTGGGGAGGGGGAGGTCCAACCGAAGTTTCTAGAAAAGGACCCACCACCTAGTCACGATATGTAAAGGAAGCATTTATTAGCACAGGTGGGCCGTGGAGATCACTGCTAGAGTTATAGGAAGCCCGGGCTGAGTACGCGGCATATTCCGGACTGTCCCTCATTTTGGGGACTGGAACAACCTGACTTTGAATCCTGGTCCTTCTTGGAACTTTACACAACCTAGCTGTGTCCCCTTTCTGAGCTTTAGACAGTGAAGTAGCCATTGCTCCATTCCCAACCCTTGTCACCCACCCCCTCATCCACCGTAGAAAGCCCGAGAACAGAAGCCACCTGCAAGCTCCGAGACACTCTAGACCAGGAAGAAGACAGTGGAGCCCTCCCACCAAGGGGCCTGTTCCCAAACCGCACCCTTCAAATGGACCAACTCACCCCGGGAAGCTCAGGAATTGCGCTGCCCTTTCTCTGTGCCAGTCAGATGCCCTCATTACTAGAAGTCCTTTCTCCACCAGGGCAGGTGCTGCACCCCATGCCTAGACCACAAATAACTTTCCAACTCTGGGAAGCATGAGGGAGCCACGCGCGGACAAGGCCTGCCTTGGAGGCTCACCTCTGTGAGTCAAGAGCCCTGAGCTTCCCATTCATCTCAAAAAGAGCTGATCAAAACCAACTCAAGGACTGCACAGTCAGCCAAAGTCCCAGGAGACCGAACCAACAACCTAGGCTGCTCGAGTCCTAGGCCCCTTCGCTGGCTGCTGGCTGTGGAGTCTGAGGGTGGGAAGGAAGGGGCTCAGAGTGATCCCTCACACCAGGGCTATAGCGATACTAGGGCTTAGTCCCTTTCCTCCACAGCCTCAAAGGAAAGGCTGTTTTAGAAGCCACGCTTCTAATCTCCCAACAAGCCCTTCACCTCGCTCCCCCCCATTCAAGCCCTGCACCAAACCCAACTGTGTCATAAAATATTTTATTGGAAAAAAGTCACCCATCTTCGCAAGAGAGGGGTAGGTGCCCCAGCGAGGTCGGGACCAGTCTAGGGCCAAACAGCCCGGTTATCCTGCTGGTGGCCTGCTCCGGCTGCTGGGTCTCCGGCTTGCGCTCGAGGAAGCGGGTATGTGCCAGGCTGCGTGGACCCGGAGGTCACCCGAGGCAGGGGGGTGTGGGCGAGGAGCTGGGCGTGCATGCACGTGGGGTGCCGCGCCGCAGAGCTCCGGGAAAGACAGTGACTTCTGCCGTGCAGCTCGCGACTCTCCCAGGTTAGGATCAGGTGCGCCTGGGTTTGGCTTCAGGGTCTGTGTCCTTCCCTGTTGGGCCCCTAATTGTCCGCCTTCAGAGTAATAATAAAATATTTAGAAGGCAAACGGCGTGGACGCAAAGGGTCGGCTCTGTGGGCTCCCGTCGGCTGAGGGGCCGCTCGCGGGTCCCTGGCTTCGCACCCTCTGCCCAGCTCAGTCCTCGCGGCTCCGGTCGCTGGGCTCGCCTGGCGCCTCTGCCGGCTTCTCCGCCTCCTTGGTGCGCTCCTGCTCTGTGAGCTGCTCGCTAGAGGGGATAGAGTTCTTCTTGGGCCGCCCCTTGGGTTTGGTAGGGGACTCGAGCCCGCCGCCTTGCAACACCTGCGCGGAAGGCAACCAGTACTGTGATGAGCCAGGAGGCCCCAGGGACACCCGTGCCCAGCGCCCAGGCTGGACAGAAGGATCCAACCAAGTCCCCAAAAGCAACTCCCGGCCCCTGGGAAAAGGCAGGCGTTTGCCTGAGCGCTGCAGAAGAAAGGAGGCCCCGAAATCCAGCTGGGAGTTCAGGCTGCCCGGAAACCCGGAGAGTGCAGCGGAACAGGAAGAAGTACCGGCTCGGCTCCGGCACCCAAAGGGAAGGAAAAGCCGAGAGAGGCCTCGTGAGCCCCAGGTGCCAAGGGAACCGCGAGGGGTGGATGGGCATCTCCGCAGAGTAGGAGCGCGTAAGTTTCTGGAGTTCGTGGGAAATGGCCCGGGAAACAGCCGGGGAAACAGCGGGCGGAGGGAGCCACCCAACACTCACTATTTTCTTCCACTTCATCCTCCGATTCTGATACCAAGTCTTCACCTGCAACTGGCTCAGGCCAAGCGACTCAGCAAGATCTATTCTGTAAAACGCAGAACACACCCTGAGCGGGCCAGCGGCCACCGATCGCCCTTCCACCGCCTCCCAGCCCAGCGTCGCCCGCTCTACCTGTCTGGTGTGGAGAGATACTTCTGCTTCTCGAAGCGTTTCTCCAGGCCCATCAGCTGCAGCTCGGTGAACACAGTGCGGCTCCGGCGTCCCTTCTTGGCCTTCGTGCCCGGCTCCCCGGGGCCTGCTGCCTCCAACTTACCCCGTAGCTGCAGCTCCAGAGGCAGGTGCGCGGCACCCGCGCCTCCAGGCAGCCCAGGACCCGTAGCCAACAGCGCCGAGCCCAGCCCGGAACAGCCGAGTGGCGCCAGCGGGAACTTGAATACTGCTGCCTGCTCGGCCTTCAGCACCGCTGCGGAGAGAGGGGGTGGGGAGTCTGGTGAGCTGGAGTCTGCGACCCTCAGTCTCTGAAGTTCCCTGCACCACACGCCTCAGGGCTGCGGGAGCCTGAGGTCAGCCAGTGCCACCCAGCGCGAAACCTCCGCGTCTGGTTGCACGGCTGAGTATTTGAGCCACGAGTGCAAGGAGACCCCCTCTGCGCTGTTTTCCTGGGAGTCTAGAAGGAAGGTCCTCCCCACTCCTGTGCGCTGCCCTGGCCTTTCCCAGGCCTCTGTCGCCTCTAAGACTTTGAGCTTCTGCAGGAACAAGTTCGCAGTTCCAAGAATCAAGCAATGTATTCCGTGGGGGGAAAAAAAAGAAACCAAGAAGAAACGGCTGCGAGTTAGGAACGTGGGCAACTGCCTCAACCAAATTCGCATTGCTGCGTTTGCAAAAGAGCAGGAGGCAGCAGTGTGCATACACATTTGCTCCTCTATGTTCAGCCCTTAGTCGGGCTGTAGCCGGGGTGGCCCATAGGGTGGGGTTGGGGCTTCCTGGAAATTCCAAAGCACCCTGCAAAAACGAAAATTGTCGCTTTTGTCTTCTCCGTTCAGGCGCTTCCTAGTGAGGATAGTTCCATGTTTTTTAGTCCTAAAATGATCGAATGCCCGCTTCAAACGAATTACTAACAACAGAGCAGACATAAGTGACTGGCAGCCCTGACACTGTGTTCTAGATGAACTTAGAGCAAGCCGGCCCTGCCAACATGGGCAGATCCAGGGAAGGTGACTTGTGGGACTGGGATCGGCCAGCTCGCCACAGAAAGTGTCTTTCCGCTTTGGACTTCATCTGGGACCCGTCCTACTCCCGTTGTACTACACAAAGGACGGGCCAAGGAGCAGGTAAACGTGGGGAGGAGGGGGCACAAGGAGTGCTGGGGGCAAAGGTAGGAGAGGACCCCACTGAAAGGAAGCGGAAGGCCCACCAGCGGTGGGGAGTAGATGAGGAAGATGAGAAGGGAAGGGAACAGAGTGGGTAGGGCACACACAGAAAGACAGGGCAGACCCGAAAAGAAGAAAGATCAGGCAGTGGCCGGCCAGGTCTGAGCCAACTGCAAAGCTCCAGCTGGGCCCAGCCAACCTGGAAGTGGAAGGGCCGGCAGGAGCGCACAGCAGGCCTCTTGCCCACAAGCAAGAGGGACAGGCAGCCCCAGAGGACTGGTTTGTTGCCCACTGGAGTGCAGTAGGCTCTGGGAGGCTTGGGCCAGCGTCCACACTCAACGTTCAGAGACTTGGGCCTCTTCTTCTCCGGAGGTCCCAGCATCCCGGGGAATGAAGGCACTCCTGGTCAGCCTTGTGCAGGAAGCTCAAGTGCCCGCCATCTGATGTCGTAGATCCCTAGTAAGAGGCCACTGGTCTTGTGCCTGTGATGGAGATGGAGACTCCGGTTCCAGGCTCGGACCCCCCCAACCGGTGTAGGGGCCGAAGAGCAGCTGAGAAGCAGAGAGCAAATGCCCCCCTGGCCCGGCCTGCGGGCACAAGGCCTAGTTTCTGCGCAGCCCATTGCCTGCGCCCTTAGCTTTCCAGCCGGAGCAACTGAGAGACGACCCGGGCCTGCGCTCTCTGGGGCTGTCAAGGCGCGGCTTCGGGTCCAGTGGAGAAAGAGGGTGGGCTCCCGGCGACCCCGCGGCGCGGCTTGCTCCCTCCCGCCCAGCTCGTCCCGCAGCCTAGCCGCGGTCGCACGTACCCAGGTGGCTGTGGAAGGGCCGCGCCGTCAGCAGCGCCTGCACGCCGAACTTGAGCAGTTCGCCCGCGGCGGCAGCGGCGGCAGGCGCGGCGCCCTTGGGCCCGGGCGGCTCGGTGAGGATCTCCTCGATCATGAAGCTGCGGTAGCGGTGCGGCCGGTGGTCGCCACAGCCCTCAGGCGGGCCGAAGCGCACGGCGCCCGGCTCTCCAGGCCGCTGCATCGCGACGCCCGCGGACGCGCCCGCGGCTGGGCAGCGGCGGCGGCTGGGCTCGGGCGCGGGGCCCGCGCGGGCTCTAGGCCGGCCCGCAGCTCCCGGTGGCGCGCGGGCGCCGGCTCATGCCCCCTCCCCCGCCAGCCGGCCGGGCGGAGGCGCAGGGCGCGGGCGGGGCGCGCGGGGCTCGGCCAGTCGAACCCGGGACTGCGCCCCCGCCCCGCGCCGCCGCGCCTCTAGCCCGGCCGGCCCCGCGTCACCGCCCCGCCCCGCCCGCCCCGCCCCGCCCTCCACCGCCGCCCCCATCTCCCCGGGCCAAGCCGGAGGGAGGCTCGGAGGAGGGAGGCGCCGGCGAGGAGGAAGAGAGCAGCGTGAGCGGGGCCGACCAGCACCGAGGAGAACGAGCGGAGCGCGCGCCCTGGAAGGACAGGCGAGACCTGGGACAGGGCACTCAGGAGATGCGCGGCCGAGGCACGCAGAGAGAGGTGGCGCGGTCCCCAGGGAGACAGAGAGGGACACACGAGAGACGTGAGTGCCCGTTTGCCCCAGACGTGCGCAGGAAGGCCGGGGAGGCGCGAGAGCCAGCGGGCCGTGACGTGCCGGAGGGCACAGAGGCGCGGGCAGAGGGAGGGGCGCCGCCGCCGCGGACAGCTGGAGAGGCGAGCGGCCGGGAGGCGGCCGGGGCCCAGGAGAGGTCGGGGAAGGGTGGGCAAAGGGCGACAGTGCAGCTGGAGAAAGGGGTGATTTGCGCAGTATCTGGCTGCGCCGCGGGGCCGCACACTCCTTAGAGGTACGGCAGCGGGCGGGGGTGCCACTCACAGAGGCGGCCGTCCTCACCACCTCTGTCCATCCCGGCCTCAGTTTACCACACCCGGACTCATTTCTCTCCGAGCCTCCCGGAGAGGACAAAGTTCTTCAGCCAGAATTTGCTTGAATCGCAAATACTAGTGATAGGTGGATGGTGGCCCCTTTCTCCTTGGCAACCTCGAGACGCTGTGCGCTGGGTTATGTTCTCCTAGTTAGAGAGAGATGGAAAGGAGAATGACAGCCTTCCCCAGCTTTGGAGCCCAGAGAAACCGTTACCTGGTGGAGCGGAAGCCAGAGGACAAGGTGCTAGGGTGTGGCGCGCTTGCTTGTGTGTGTGTGTGTGTGTGTGTGTGTGTGTGCGCGCGCGCGCGCGCGCACACGCGTGCACGTGAGCTGGCTCCATTCTAGCCTTAAATTCTCCTAGGTGACTGAGGAAATCAGCAGTCTCTTCTCCAGACCTTACTCTTCCCCTTTAGGAGTGTGGAATGCCCAGCAGTGGGCAAACGATCCCAAAGCCCAACTCTCTGCCCGGTTCCTCTGTGGGGTGCCACCACTGCGGGACAAGCAGGTGCTCCTTCCTGAGCCCCAGGCTTCGGACCTGCTGGAGGAGAGAGGGCTGGCTCCGGTGAGGTTGGGAGGACTGAGGGAGAAGTCCTGCACCCGTGGTCCCCACAGGGTCTGACGAGGAGCTCAGTTCAGAGGACTCAGCAGGGGGAGTAGGGTGTCCCTCGGAGGCTGGGGGACGAGCTGCCACCTCTCCTCTCCCTGCCCCCTCCAGTATAGGTCCTATTTCCAGCCCTGTCCACTACTGCCAGTCAGCACCTCACCCACCCACTGGTGTCCTGAGACCCTCCTGCTGCCTTTGTGGTGAGCTCTGAGGGCCTCAGTCCCTACCTCTGGGAGATGGGGTCTGTCAAACCCGAAGCCATGCTCCTCCCCCAAGTTAGTGTCCTTTCCTCAGTTCCAGCTGCTGCTGGGGAGGCCTTGAGGCTGGCCCTAGGTCAGTGACACCCAGCCCCAGACACCAGGGAGACAGAAGACGGCCAAAGCCCTTTGTTCCTGGGGGTGAGGTGGGAAAAAGATTTCTTACCAGAAGCTCTG
Organism: Dinomys branickii; assembly: GCA_004027595.1. NCBI lineage: Eukaryota > Metazoa > Chordata > Mammalia > Rodentia > Dinomyidae > Dinomys > Dinomys branickii. Next base: position 43,540 of record PVLD010006117.1, on the reverse strand, counting down.
ATGGTACTCAGCCTGAGAGTGCTGCCGCTCTGCTCCAGTTGTGACTGACTTTCTACTTTTTTTTGGTACTGGGAATGAACTCAAGACCTTGCGCTTTGCCAGACAGGCGCTTGTGCCGCTGACTATATCCCTGGGCCCTGTGACTGACTTTCTAAACCTCAAGGACTGAAGGACAGGGCCTGCAGTTGCCTCACATTCCAAAAGGTGGTTTGCTGGGGCTCTGGGAAGGGGCCATATAGGACCCACTAAAAGCAGTGGCCTGCACTACAGGCGTCTTAGATATGGACAGACAGGGCCAGCACATTTCTGTTCATCTAGTAGTGAGCCTGCCTCCTGTCAGGCAGACAGGAAAGCTAGTGTCTCCCGCCCCCATCCCCAGTCCAGACAGGGCTCTTCTCTGCCTGTGAGCAGGCTCAGCACACCCCTGCCTACAGGGGGAGTCCCTCTACCTCCAGCAAGAGGCACAGCCTGACCTAGGCCCTCCAGTGAAGTAGAACTGGGGTTCTGTGGTCCACTGGGCAGATGGGTCTCAGACCCTTTCTCCTGGTCTCCACCCTGCCCATCGCTGCAGTGCCCACGTGCCCTTCTCTTCCTCTTCCACAGCTTCCCAGAGCGAAGCTTGGGGATGGCTTTTTGGTCCAGCCAACCCCTACTCCATCCCCTCGCCTCTTATTTCAACCCTGACAGAAGCCACCTGGATATGAACCATCTGCCCCATCCACCTGCACCCTGAGGGTTTCCCATGCTAATGCTGAATCTTGAGGCCCTATGTCAGAGGACTCACGGATCACTCCAATTGTTGATCAACTCTCACGACCTGAATTTACTACCAGTGTGCCTCCTGGGTAGCTCCTTGGTCAAGTTGGGGAGAGGGGAAATTTCCAATTTGGAGGTCTCAGTTCTAGATTTGGAAGAGTCAGAAGACCAGTGCAGCCCAGGCCCGCTCTATTCCCTAGGCGCCCCCCACCTCGAGGCAGGCCAGGGCTGTTTTCTGAAGCCTGGCTCTGCCCCTGAGAACGAGGCCATTGAGGGTTGGCCCCGGCGAGCCCGCTCCTCGGACCCTTCCAAAGACACTACTCCCTGAGGGTCGGCCTCCAGTCCTCCTCCCAGGACAGTCTCCCCTTTGCCTGTCCTGAAGCAGATGAGCAGAGAAACCCCTTTTAGGCGAAAAATGAAAACGAACTGCGTGAGGACCTCTCTTCGCAGTAAGTGTCGCGGCATTGCAACATTGTTGGCGAAAGCGGTTCACAGAGAACAGGGTTCCCCCTCCTAGTCGACTACACCCAAGGAAGAGAAATCCCCACCCAGGGGCGCAGCCGCGGGACAGCGAGGCCCCCAGACGCAGTGAAAATCCCGGAAACCCTGCACTCGCTCGAGGCGGGCACAGTGGAAAAGGTGACCTCAGCGGCCCGGCCAGCCGCCCTCGCGGCAGCCTGGCAGCGCGGGGCTCCGGACCGCAGGGGGTCCTCGGCGCCTCGGACGTGCTCCTCTCCCGGCCCACCACGATTTCTGTTGCAGGAAAAGGGTCACTGCTCTGTACAACCGAAGCCGCTTGGCACCAAAGTGCAGATTCCAGACCGCCCTCCCCTCCGGCCCCGAATTTGTCCCAAACGCTCTTCCAGAACTGCGACGTGCTTGAAGCGATCCCAGAGCGACGGTGCAGGTGCGGAGGCGAGCGCAGAGGCGGCCGCCCTGGGCCGGGCCCGCGTCCGTCGAGGGGGCTTCTCCTTGGGAGAGCTTCCCACTAGCGCTGCCTGGATCGTCCGCTTCTTTGCGTCACCTCTTCTGCTTGGCAGCTTGGCGCGGGTTTGTATCTTACTGCACAAAACGAAGTTGGGCCCGGAGAGGAGAGGAGGTTCCTTTGGAGGGGTCACCTCAACACCAGGTACAATCTGCCAAACGACCACCAGTTGATTGGGGGGGCCTGAGCAGCCCCTGTTTGCCCAGCGGTCCCGTCTCCGGGCATTTCTCTCCCGAGGGACGCGCTGGGAGCTCCCTAATGGGGCTCGGTCCCTCTCTGTTTTCTTTCTTTACGCCTGCGGTTCCAGCTGCCCTAGCCCAAGATGGGCCAGCGGTGGCGGCAGTGACAGTAGTGTTCGGTTGGCAGGTTGGAGGCTGGCAGGAGGGGTCAGTTGGGGCAGAGGCCTGCGGGACCTGGGAGTGCACCGCGCGCCTTGCCTTGCGCACTTGCCTGGATGCAGACCGGATGGATTTGCACTGTGTTCCGAACAAAGAGCCTGTGTTTTTTGAATCACCGGGTCTCTCACTCTTGTTGGCAGGTCACTCTCTCCAGGGGACCCCCAAGTTGCCCTTGTTTTCTGGTCTCTGTGACCCTTTTTTAAATGAGAACTTCCACGTGAAATGTGGACTTTCATTTTGAGTCATTTCAAACGCCTGGGGGCTCGGGGTCAAATTGCGTTTTGGGTGACAGAGACTCTAGGCACAGCTTTGCTTCCTTGAATTCCCTTCTGGATCTCTGTACCCATGTGAGCCTTTGGTGTTAGTTATTTTATTTTTGCTTTGTAGGGTTTTTGTTTGTTTGTTTGGTTTCTTTTTTAATATGTACTTTCCCATAGAAGTGTGAGTTTTAAAAGATTGATTCATAGGTAGGTAATGGCTTCTCAGACTCCAAGAGGACCCGGTTCTAGGCGGCATGGGCAGTCGGGTCCACCGTCCACGTCTGCCCCGGCCTTCCCTGGCCCTCTTGGATGACTCACCCAGCGACTTTGGATCAGAGTTGGGTCTGGTTCTGAGAAGTTGTGGCCTTTGGGTGTCCAGATCTGTGCAGAAGCTCAAAGAAAATGCTGTGCCTCCTGGCCCTGGGTGTGCTGCTGGGTCGAGCCAGGTGCCTGTTGCCCAACAGTGTGGAGTAGCTCTGGGCTTAGGGAGGCAAGGAGGAGACCACATCTGGCCCCATGTAGGCAGGTGCCAGGCTGCCAGCCTGCTACCCAGCTCCCACCCTGCTGTCACCACGGTCAGCATGCTGTGAGGCGAGGAACTGCCTGACAGAACCCCCGCCGGAGTCAGAAAGGCCCCAGGAGTGCACACTAGAACTAGCGCACACTAGGCAGAGTGTTTTCCCAGCTCTTTCTCTTTTCCTTTCTTTCTGTGCTTTTCTTTTTCTCTCCACCCATCCCGCTTTCTCCCAAGGCCTGTCCTACCTCCTGCTTCTATTCTTGCTTTCCGTCCCTTCCTGTTTGCCCCTCTTTCTTCTTTCTGTTTCTTTTCATCAGGACAGCCTGTCCTAATAAGGAGAGGTGGTGGCTTCACACTCCTGCTACCCACCAGGGGCTGACCCCTTTTGGGGTTGTACAGCCTGTGTGGGAATTCGGGGAGCCAGCCTTGGGGTGGAAGCAGACATGTAGGCCCTGCCCTCTTTACTGGGTAAGCTGGACCACAAGACCTCTTACAGGATGTCTTCACCCATCTTCAGCAGGGGCTTACACTGGAATCTGTCTTTCCTGACACAAGTCCTGTCTTGTCCCAAAGATTGGGGGAGGGGGCAGGAGGCTGGGCACTGACCCTTCCAGCAGCACCTCCCTTTGGACACCTGCAGGTCTTAGTGAGGGGTCAGAGCAACAGGCACCAAGCTATGTTACAGGCAAGGATTCTGGGGCCCATAGGGACAGAGAGCCACAGCCTCCATTCCTTAGATGCCAGGCCAGCACTAGTCTTGTAGCAGGGCTCTAGGCCAGGCCTCCTGCTGGCTGCTGTTCTGAACTGACCACAGCTGACAGAGAGAATGGGGACAGGAGTGGATGCCACTTCCACAGACCCTGGGTTTCCTACGTCATGCTTATGTTTCTCGCCCTGTTCCTGCTCTTCAGTGCCAGGAATGGTTTCAGACACCAGCATGCCGAGCCCCAGGGGCCCTCACCATGGACCTAGGACTCCTGGCTTCTCATGTTTTTCCTGTTACTGTCCTTAAACAAGCCCATCCCTTGTCCAAGTCTCAGTTTAACCAGAAGAAAAACTAGGAGCGTTTTATACAGGAAGCCTCCTATTTAAGAGCCCCTCAGGAGTCAAAGTCTTTTTCTGTGAAGAGCCAGATGAGTAAGTGTTCCAGGCTTCGCAGGCCGTCCAGCTCTTTCGCAGGGACTCAGTGCCAGCACTGCAGTATCAAAAGAGTCACAGATAATGTGTAAGCTGATCAGCATGGCTTTGTTCCCACCAAACTTTGTTTATGGATGTTCAGATTTAAATTTGATGTAATTTTCCCATGCCATAAAATATTATTCTTAACTTGATTTCTATCAGCCACTTAAAATATAGAACCGTTCTGCTTTGCTACAAAACCAGACGGTTGGCCATGATTTGCCAATTCCTGGTTTTAGAATCAGTTCTTCTGGTGACACAAATATGTGCATTTGTACATAAATATTGCTTTATCTTACTTTTTTGTTTTAATTTCTTTTTTTCCAGAAAAGTACTTATTCATTTAATAGGCCTCAGACTTAGAATTACAGAATGAGATGGTTCATTTCCCATTCCTCTCTCTGAACGCTCAGGAATTTAAAATTTCCTACTACAAATACTCTACCCAGACACTGGACTGAACAAGACATAACCGTCATGTCCCTTCGTTTTTGTGACAGTCTTTGGCGTAGGGTAGTTTACCGTGCCTGCTGGGTCCCTGCATGCTTGGGGACTGGTGCTCACTTCCTTCAGTGTCAACCCTAACAGACTGCTCAGAGTCCACTAACCTGTACCAGCGCCCCGAGGCGAGGACAGAGTCCACTGCTGGTGAGAATTTGTCCTCCCATCTCCTCCCAATTCCCTAAAATCCTGAAATGTGGAGGGACAGAGGGCTGTGGTCCTGACCTTCTGGGAGTTTCCCAAGCCCTGAGCCTTTGCAGCTGCCAAGTGACAAATATTGCAAGGGATAGGCAAAGGAAAATAATGTGACAGAAAAAGAGCTATTACGAATGTGTAGCTCGCTAAAAGTGTTTCCAGGAAATGGTGTTCGCAGAGGCCTCATAGCTCCGCCCCACATCGTCCATGGTTCTTGCGCCCTCTGCTGGTCATATTTTGTTTCAACCAGGCTCACGAGCCGTCCTTTCTCAGAGGAAAACCAGGCTGCATGGCCTCATTACCTGTGGAATCTAAAAGAGCAGATCTGCTAGAAGTGGAATGGTGTGGTTGCAGAGGCTGGGGGCCGGGAGATGGCAATCAAATGGCGGCGTGCTCGTCGAAGTGTAGCGCGCTGACTGTAGTTAATCATGTATTGTGCATTTGAAATGCGCTAAGAGTAGATCTGCGTTCACACTGTGAAAAAATAGTGACCATGGCAGATGATGGCTCCACCCATTCGCTCGATTGTGTTATCATTTCCGATGTATGTATATTCCAAAGCATCATATTACACCTTGAATATATACAGTTTGTGTCAATTTATACGCCAATAAGCCTGGAGGGAACAAATTTAAAGGAAAGATAACCCAGCACTTTATTTTCCTCTCAGTAAATGAGACACCTTACTGGGTGCTGAAGGCATGAATAAAACGGCATTCCATCTGCCCTCAGGGAGTGCAATCTAACTGCCTTGGCACAGGGGGATGAGTTTACAATCAACAGAACAAACAAGACCAGGGTTCCAGTGGGCAGGTGGCTGGCTCCCCACAGCAGTGGACCCTCTGCGGCCCCAAGCCCAAGGAGCCTTCAGAGCACACCACATGAGTTAACGGCTTCCTCCTCAAAGTGGTCATATTCCGACTGAGGCCCTGGCTGAGATGAGCTGGTTCATAAATGTCTCACACTTTAGGGCCAGCCCCACTTGGCCTTCAGGAATGTGAAAGCACCGAGCTCTGTGCCACAAGTTTTCCCTGGGCCCATACGGTTGCTTCCTGGGCCTGCTGCAGACCAGGGCCATCTCCTGACACAGTGGTGGCTCCACTGTGGGTACCTGAGCCTGGAGTAGCCTCCTCACCATCTAAGAATGCATTCTGGCATTTTTGCCCCTAATTTACAAGCAAGGAAGCGTCCATTGGCCTAGGGCAGAGCTGGGATTTGAACCAGCACTTCTTCCATCATACCCCGTAGTCTTTGCGTCCTACACCTGTTCACGTGACCTCATTTCCCTCCAGCTCTGACTGCTACTGAGGTTCAGACTCATAGCTTCAGCCGCACGCCAAGCTTGTTGTCCAGATCTGGACTCAACATCACTCAGTGGAGCAGCTGGGCTGGCGCAGCCGTCCCCTGCAGACACACCTTGGTAGCCACCGGCCAGGGAGGGCACAGAGGGCAGCACACACAGCAGGCGGGGCATCACCTCACAGAGGGCAGGGCTCTGAGTTTAGGACGCCCAGGGTACTAGACCTTTCCCACGGGCCTGTGCTTCCCCTCACCCTGTCCCACTGCAGTTCTGTCTAGGAAAGACGACTGCCATGTACAGACCAGAAGGGAGAGTGAGAACGGGACTTTCTGATTGTACATGGCACAGCCCGCGTGTTAGTGCCCAGCAGTGCTGCCTATTATTTCCTTCTGTTCATACTGAACCAAGTGGGATTGGGAAGATTTATTACTGCTTTAATCTCTATCAGGTTCTATATGCCTTTTCCCAAATAATAAGGAAAATGTCGAAACAAGGGAGGGAAACATACCCTCCATGTATACTTCCTGTTAAAAATTCACTTTATTTTAGCCATGTATTGGTTGCTATTGTATGTTTCTATTACAGATTAAAGTGAAGCTGTCCTCAAAGTTTTGAATAAAGCAAGTGTGGCAGGCTGAACGCTGAGATTGCCCCCTGGTGTCCATGCCCTGCAAGTTCACCCCTTTGAATGCGAGGAGTCCTGTCAGAGGGCTGGGAGAGCACTGCCGAGTTGTGTCACTTTACACAGCACATAGATTTGAAGTTTCTCACTCGTTGGCTTTGCATTACTCAGAAGGGAGATTATCCTGGGCCTGAGCCAGTGGTCAAAGCTTTAGAAGGACTAGGTCCTCCCTGTCAGAGCCATGTCGGCCTTGGAGAAGATGGCCACAGAGGGACCACACCACCAGGACCTGAGGGCAAGGAGGTAGATTCTGCCCAGCCCCCATGAGCTTGGAGGCGGATTGCTCCTTGGCTGAGCTCCAGATGAGACGGCAGCCCTGTTCACAGCTCAAACGCAGCCTTGTAAGACTCTGAGCAAAGAACCCAGTGGAGCCTCAATCAGACCCCCGACCCCCAGAGGCCATGAGGAATAGGGCTGTGTTGTTTTAAGCTGGTAGGTTTGCAGGTATCTGTTCTGCTGCAATAGCAGACTGATTCAGTAAGGGAGTTACCTATCTGTCCAGAACCTGCCATCTGCTGGACAGGAGACTGTGAGAGCCGGGATATGCCTGCATGTCTCTGCCCTTTACCGCCACCCAGGCACAATGCCCGGAGCCACACACATCAGTGAGCCCACTTGCTGAGGACACACAAGGTCCCTGTGTCTCTGAAATGTCAGCTGATGCTGAGGAAGGGATGCATTAGGGGTGCAGCAGGGCCGGCCAGTCCCCGTGGCCTGTGACCCACAGGACCCGGCTCAGCTCCTGGGAACTCAGGGCTGGTTGCCAGCTGGGGCTCTCAATGGGAGAGTCACTTCCTGTGCTGTTGTTTTCTCCTCTATCAGATCACAAATCCCAGGTCTCATTTGGCACCACTGTGGCCTGGCTTTAGTCACAGACCAGCCACTCACTCTCGTGGAATAGTCTGGACCTTAGCTTCTACTGGAGCTGGGTGAGCAGTGGCAGGTGGAGAGCAGGGTGCAGTGAGTGGGGCTGCAAAGCAGATTTCAGCTACGCAGGGAGCTACTTCCACTTCTATGAAGAGAGGTTGGCTGTTTTGGGTATGTCTTGTATTGTTCAGCTTTTCTGTTGCTGGGACAAAATCCCTGACGTAAGCAACATAAAGGAGAAGAGGTTTATTTAGTTGACATCTCAGGGGCCTCAGTTGTGTGGTGCACTGGCTCCAAGGCTGACGTGGCCTTGCAGAGGGAGGCAGTGAAGGGAAGTTGCTCAACTGATGATGCTGGGGAAGCAGAGCAGGAAAAGACCATCGAAGAGCAAGTGCTGAGGGACAGATGTATGCTCCAAACTCACACCCTCATGGCCCACCAGACACACCCACAAGTGTGCTCTACTAATATTGTAGGCCTTTCTCAAGCCAATTAAGTTGACAGTCAAGATTTACCATTGGCACAGGTCTGTATTACTTAAAAAACCTTCATTTGAGATGAGAGGATCACTTGAGCTCATCAGCTTTCGATGGGACTGGGAAAAAGAGTGAGATTCCTTTTCAAACAAAACAACTGAGCTACTCGGAAAGCCGAGGCAAGAGGATCACAGGTTGGTGTCCAGCCTGGGCAGCTTGGCAGGACTCTGTCTCAAAACAAGATTAAAAAGATCTGGGGATGTAGCTTAGAGACACAGTGCTTACTTAGCATTGAGTACTGTGAAACAAGAAAAGAAAAGGAAAACAAAAAGAGACAAGATGAAATACATTTATTTAGTAAGCACAACTAAGCATTTAATAACAATGTTGTTATTTAAAAGAAAATGATTGGCAGACAGTAGCACTGGTGGGTCATGAGGAAATGGCACAGCACAGAGGCACTGTGTGGGAGACAGGAGGAGGTCCCAGATCCAAACCCTGATCACAAAAGAGAACAGTCAGTACTCTAAGCATGCTATGTGGCTAAGCTGTAGTGTTCCTTAAGGGAGGTGCATTCTGTGTGCTTTGGACTTAGGACATTACAACCCATGGTGGTGTTATCAGGATGGAGCCCTGTGGAGGCGGACTAACCAGCCCCTCTTCCCCACTGCAGACCACACCTCCTCCCTCACTAGACAGCACCCTGGCTGCAGCAGGTGTGGGTGGCTCTCCCCTCTGCTCTGATCGTGAGCCCTGTCTTCATACATGGGCCTCTGCAGCTCCTGTCCCCACTTAGTTGGAGGCTGCTGCCTTTCAACAGGACAGATCAGATGAACACCTGAGGCTCAGGGTTCTCTGCAAGGCTCGTAGGACGCGAGGCAGATGTTCTGTGCTAGCTCCAAGGGAGGACATCGAGACAGCATGCATGCACTGTTAGAGCTCTGCAGCACAGCATTCATTCGCTTCCATTTCATTCATTCTCACTGTGCTGACGCCCCTGCGGGGACAGGTGTTCCTGTTTCTAGCTCCGGGTCCCCCAGCCATCTCATGTGCTCATAGGCAGGGCTTCTGCAAAGCGATTGGATTATGGATGTTCATAGCTGACTTGCTGCTGGGGGGCGGGGCCTGGTTCCAGCAGGGCTTTCTGGGGGTGGGGTTTGGTAGTGTGCATCTCCCCCACCTCCACTTCCTGGCTGTCATGATGTGAGCATTTTTCCTCCACCACAGACCCTTCCACCTGTCTTGGTTACTTTTTGTTTTTGTTGCTGAGACAAAATACCTAATGTCCAAAGTTAAGGAAGGAAAGGTTTATTTAGCTCACAGTTTGTGAAGGTTTCAGTCCATAATCCGCTGGCTCCAAGGCAGGGCAGCAGGGCAGAGGGCAACACTTTAAGGCGGCAGAAGACACCAAAAGCAGCAAGAGCAGAAAGGGCAGGAGAACAAACCTCTTTTCCTTCCTTATACTGTAAGCAGGCTACCCCTCCCCCAGGGAGCATGTAACACTCACATAATCTCTGTGCCCTCCTCTTGCACAGGTTCAGGATGAATACAAAGTGAGGACCCTGGCCCCTGCTCAGTCACTTAGTTAACCTTCTAAACTTCTCAAGTTGACACAGTGAACAACATCCTAGAGCGGTAAGGGGTCTGCCAGTCTGGTTCTCCATGCGGTATGCAGGGTTCCCATTCCACCTTACCCGGTTTTACCAAATCACTCACCAGCAGGCACTGGCTCACTCTAGGATATGAATGCTAGCAGTAGCTTCACTTCACAAAGGGAGAGACTGAGGCTCGGAGAAGGAACCAGCCCAGGTCCCCAAGGAGCAATCTTGGCATCATGAGAGACTTGTCTGCACCCTGCTTGTCTGGGAGACAGGCAAAATATGCAATTCACCCTGCAGTTTCCACTGAACGTTCATTGCTTTCACACCTTCAAGGTCTAGAGTTCGTGAAGGGAGCTGGGCACTGTCTTCATTTGTGTCCAAGTGTCATTTTGGCAGCCCGTGAGCCAGTCTGCTCCTGGCCTGAGAGATGCCCAGCCAGAACTTGAAGCCTGAAGTTCTGGGCCTTAGGGTCCTGGAGAGGCTGGACCGAGAACCGCGGCACTGCCAAAAAGACAGCAGCTTCTGAGAGCAGTGCAAAGTGGACTTGGCATCAGCTCATGGTCACTACAGTCTCCCTTAAAGGGTTTCTGTAAAGTCTCCCCTTGCCAAACCTTACCCCACTCATTCTCTCCCTACCCTGACCACCCAGGATCTGCCGTGACTTCCAGAGCTTTCTCTTCTCAGGTCATCTGAACCACCTTGTATTCTCTTTCTATCTAGATCCACTCTAACCTCATTGCCAAAATCTTCTTCATTTACCCACGGGGAAACTGAGACCATAGAAGGGAGAGGCTCATCCTGCCACAGCAGCAAAACGATGCAGTTCTCAAGCCAGGATGCCTCGGTGAAACCTCCACCATCCAGGCTTACAGGGCTGAAGTTTGTTCTCACCCACTGTGTGTCTCACACACTCTGGCCGCTTGCCCATCCTGTGGCACAACACATGGACAGCTAGGGAGAGGCCACAGGGGCCAGAGATCAGGTGTGAAGAGTCAGGAGCCCCAGGAGCACCTGGACACACAGCTGTGCCTGGTGGGTGCGTGATGCGCTCTCTGAGGGCCCAGGCTCCCTGTGTGTGAAAGGCCCCTGGGCCGCCATGTTAAGCACCACTGTCATTGAGCTGTCATCCCTGTCATCCCCACCCTCCTTTAACACAGCAGAGTCCGGGCCACAGATGACCCTCTGAGGGTCTGTGGCCTTATTCCTGCTGCTTCATAGCTGGGTTTCATTTTCCCATCTGTGATGGAAGCAGGATTTGCTGTCTTGGGGCTTCTCCCATCTCTGACATTATTTTCAGTTTAGCTGTTGATGGTCTAGCAGCTATGTGTTTCTATTGTTACTGTATCCTTGAGCTCATTTATCTATCCCAAGACAATCCCAGGAGGAGGAGATCAGCTGTCTCTTTTTGAATGAGAGAACTGAGGCCCCAAGAAGCTAGGTAACTCACTAGCAAGCTACAGAGCTGGGACCTGACCCAGACACACTCTCAAAGCCTCTGACTGCTACACTACATGGTGTCCACTGAGACCTGTGCCCTCACACCATGTGGGCCGCAACAAGCAAGAGTGCCAGGGACAAAGATGGCATTCAGGAACTGTAGACCCAGTCTGGGAGGTCATGGATCCTGGCTGTGTCCCTCATCCCAAGCCTGAAGGCTAAGCAGAGCTCAGGAGAAGGAAGAACTGAGTCCCTAGAGTCAGCAGGTAAGGGAGGATGCAAGGATGTTCTGCCTCATGGAGAGTGGTTGCTGTTCTTTGATCTGGGCTTAGTCTTCAGTTTGACCTTCTTGGGAGATGGTGGAACCTTTAAGAGGCAGGTCCTAGTGGGAGGTCCTAGGCTATTGGAGATGTGGACTTGAAGGGGACTGTGGGACACCAGTCTTTCTCTCTTTCACTCCCCTCCACCATAAGGTGAACAACATCCTCCATCATAGGCTGCTACTATGCTCTGCTGCCCCCAAGCAACAGGGCCAACCAACCACAGACTAATCCCTCTGTAATGGTTGATAAATTGTGTCAACTTGAGAAGTTTAGAAGTTTAATGAAGCAGTTCTGCAGAAGGCCAGTAAACATCTTGTTTTGTAAACATCTTCATCCTGTGCAAGTGGAGAGCATGGAAATGATGTGATACTACACCCACCCTAGGGGATAGTAGCCTGCTCACAATATGAGGGAGGAAAAGAGGCTCTCCCCTCTTTTGCTCTTGTTGCTTTTGCTGTCTTCTGCCAGTTTGAAGTGTTGCCCCTGTGCTATACCCCCCCGCCTTGGAACCAGCTGATTACAGGCTGAAACCCCCACAAACTTTTCTTCTTTGATTTTGGGCATTAGGTATTTTGTCTCAGCAATGAGAAAAAAGTAACCAAAACACCCTCCTAAACTATGAGTCAAAATAACCTTTCCTTTTTAAAAGTTTATTATCTCAGGTATTTTATTACAGTAACAAAAAGCTGACTAACACAGTGGTGTAAGGGAAATAATCACATTGCTAAGCTGTAGGCTGGCTCTGCCACCTGCTGATATGTAACCTTTTGGCATTCTAGCCTCCCTGTCTGTTGTAAGAATAGATTGAGAGGGTATGTGGAAGACTCTATATGAATTTAAGAAGCCCACTGTGGCTGTCTTTGGACAGAGCTCTGATTACTATAGAGAGGAGCCTGGCCACAGTGTCTGGGAGTTCACAGCACAATGCCTCACACGTTATAGCTTCAGGGGCGTTGTGTCAGGTGAGTCTTGGGGTAGTGGCTCAGAGCCACAGGAGGAAGCATTTCCTCACAGTCCTATTCACTAGTGAAACCAAAGGCCTTGAGTGGTAGTGAGTTCCCTGTCCCTGCAGGTATCAGTGTTAGGAAGGTTGTAAATGCAGGATAAGCTGAAGCTCGTACATTTCAGTGGCAGCTTCTCATGAGTGTGTTGTTTCCAGTTTTCAGAGGTGTCTCAAAGGTTATTCTTCACGATTTGTTTGTATAGTTACATTTATAATTGGTATTTGTATACACACGAGTGAAATGTCAATGCTGTACTTGTAACAGTGCCACCCTCAACTCCTTGCCTTCTAATGTACTTTCTGAAGCAGGGAGAAGATGGGCTCACAGCCTTGAGGCGTTCACAAGTGTGGGTCCCACTCGTAGACTTGTCTGTGCCAAGAACTCCACAAAAGTTGGTCCTGCACCTAGGAATGCAGAATTCTGTGACCCCCACAGTGAGCAGCTTGGGGTGAGGAATTTCTAGCTGCCCTGACCTTGTGCACTGTAGGTTCCAGGCGTGGGTACAGACCTGTGAAGGCCCCCACAGAGGGCCCCTTGGCTTCTTTTCCAGAGCTGTTTCATCCTCCTGAGATGGATGTCCTCCTGCAAAAATCTGACCCCAAACCCAGAATCACCCCTTTATTCTGCAGCCCATTCCCATGTCTCCCAGGCAATGTATTTCCCCTACTGCGTCAAGACCCATATCCCATGCTGAGTCCACAGCTTTGAAAGGATGCCCTATTTCTTGTTGTTGTTTTAGCTTTTATTAATACATGTTTGGAGTACTTAATGTTTACATTCCATGTGTGTAACGCCTCCCTCTCCTTTCTCCCATCTTTTAATCCCTTTCCCATCTGAGAAAGTTCCATCTTCCTACTTCCCATTGTCTTTTATTTTCTTTATTTATGCTTTAGGTTTTTCATATAAAAGAAACCATGTGGTATTTAAGCATGGATGTCTGATTTTTATTTTACTTAACGTTATGGACCTGAGGTACATCCATCTCCCTACAAATGATTCAAATTTATCTTTATAGTAGAATAATACTCCATAGTATTTAAATACCACATTTTCTTTATCCATTCATCTGTTGATGGACACATAGCCATTCTTTCTGGAGTAAAATGGGATCCTGGCATTGTTTCCATTTGCATTTCTCTAACGGCCAGCAATGTGGAGCATCTCTGTGTATATTTATTAACCATTTGTACTTCTGAGTAGTGTCCATTCATTTAACTTGACAATTTTTTGATTGGGTCTTTTATTTGGGAGGTCTAAAATTTTGAATTCTTTACATATTCTATGTAGTAATCCTCAGGAATAGCTGGCAAAATTTGTTTCCCCTTCGATAGGTTGTCTCCTCACTTTGTTGGTTGTTTCTTTTGTTGTGTACAAGCTTTTTAATTTGATGCGTCATTTATTGATTCTTGATACTACTTCCTGTGCAATTCATGTTTCATTCAGAAAATCCTTGCCGACACATATGACTTCAAGACTTTTACCAAATTCTTCCAGGAAATTAACTATTTCTGTTTAATATTTAGCTCTTTGATCCACTTGATTTCAGTTTAGTGCCTGGTGGCTGATATAAGTTCAGCCTTCTACATGTGAACAGCCCGTTTTCCCAGCACCACTTGGTAATGAGGCTGTTGTTCCTCTGGTATATGTTTTTGGCCCTTTTGCCAAAGATCAAATAATAGAATGTGATTAGGATTTTTTCTGCATCCTCTGTTCTGTTAATTGATCTACATGTCTGGTTTTGTGCCAGACATGCTATTTTTATCACTGTAGCTTTGTATTACAAATTCAAATTTATGATTGTGATGCCTCCCACTTTATTCTTGTTACCCAGGATAGCTTTTGTTATTCTGGACCTCTTCTAGCTTCATCTGATTAGGATTGTTTTCTCCAGTTCTATGAAGAATGCTGTTAGTTTGAGTGGGATTCCATTAAATCTGTGGACCAACTTTGGAAGTATGGCCTTTGATTATATTGGTTCTGCCTATCGAGGAATAGGGGATATCATTCTATTTTCTGATGTCCTCTTCAATCTCATCCTCCAGAGTCCTGCCATTTTCTTTGTTAAGGTCTTTAACTTCTTAAACCATCAAAAATATCATACATCATGACCAAGTAGATTTCATCTCAGAGATGCAACATATACAAATCAATAAATGTAACACATCACATAGACAGAAGAAAGGACAAAGATCACGTAATTATCTCAATAGACAGAAAACACCATTTACAAAATCCAACATCCATTCATGATTTTAGAAAAGCACTGGGGAAAACAGGTATGAGAAGGGTCTTATCTCAGTCTGATAAAAGTTATTTATGACAAATATGCCAACATCATATTAAGTGGGGAAGTTGAAAGCTTTTTCTTTAAAATCAGGAACAAGACAAGCATATCCACTATCACCACTCCTGATTAAGGTAGTACATGAAGCATTAGCCAGAGCAATTAGGGAAGAAAAAGAAATAAAAAGGATACATAAATGAGAAGAAGACAAATTTCCATTATTTGCAGACACATAGGAGACCCAAAAAAGTCCACCAAACGATCCTTAGAATAAGCAAATTCAACATGTAGCAGGATACAAAATTAGCACACAAAAATCAACAGCATTCCTGCACCCCAATGATGAACTTACAGAGAAATTAGAGAAAAGGCACCATCACAATAACACCAAGAGTCAGCCTGGTGTGGTGATGCATGTCTATAATCTCAATACTCAGGAGGCTGAGGCAGGAGGATCACTGTGAGTTTGAGGCCAGCCTGGGCGACATAGTGAGTCTAGGCCAACCTGAACTGCATAGCAATATCCTATCTAAAAAACAAATGAACAGATAATAACACCAAGAAAAAAATAAAGATTTAGAAATTAACCCAACTAACAGATGCTCTATTTCTAATAGCTAGAGTATTGCTAGTTGCTTTAGTATTTAAATTCCAAGAGTCTTCCAGGTTGACATAATAGTAGTGTTTTTTCCTAATGTTCTTATCTGATGTGGCTGCTGCTGGTCTGTGGAGGACTTTTCACCACAAGTGATACAGGGATCCAGACCCCTCCAATCTCAAAGCTGCTCCATCTTCTGAGGCCTCAGAGTCCCTCTGTGTCTAGACTGTGGGAAGCTGTGCTGGGCTGAGTGGTATTCTCCAAATTCCTAGCTGGGATGCCAGTTCTGCACATCTTCTCTTGAAAAACTCTCCCCCATCCCTCTAGGTCATGCCCCTTTCAGCTGCTTCCACACTCCCTTACCCAGGGTGGTCCGGTACTGTAACCTGGATAGGCACATCACACAATCACCACCCAGATGATCTCAGGCCTCAGCCACAGTGAGTACAGCAAGAAGAGCAGTAGGCCTCCTGTGAGCACCCTCAGGACACTGGCCAAACATTCTAGTGTGTCCTTATTCACCTCACTGACAGGTCTGGCAAGTGTGACTTCTGGATCATCCCCAAAGTCAAAATGACCATGAAAGGTAAAAGTTTTGAATCAGTTCAGGACATCAAGGCAGCCACAACAGTGCAACTAAAGACACTCATGAAAGAGGACTTCCAGAGCCACTTCAGAAAGTAGCAAGAATGGCTGGGTAAATATGTTTGAAGCAAAAGGGAGTATTTCAAAGGTGATTAATGGCAATATATTTTACTGTAATTATTTTTTTAAAATCTAAATATCCACCATATTTGTTGAGACACCTTATACACCAATGAGAAGAGAGAAAGAAAAGGAAGTTATACCATAGCAGACCATCCTTAACCTTACACTGTGAAAGCCTCCTCCGTGCATCCTGTCTTCAGTCCTCATAAAAACCTGGCCTGTGAGTATCTTTTGCAGGCATTCATAGAGACAAGAAAGCCAAAGCTCAGTGCTATGATTTGAATGGGCTCCCCAAATTTCATGTATTGGAAACTAAAGGTTTGGTTCTCAGTCCATGGTGCTATTGGGCAGTTGTTGAAATGTTGAGAGGTAGGACTTAGTAGGAGGTATTGCAGTCATTGAGAGCACAACCTCAAAGGGGAATGTGAGATCCTTCTCTTCCTCTTTCATTCCCCACCCCATAAAGTAAATAGGCTTTCTTTAGCATCCACCCTCATCATGATGTTCTGCCTTGGCATAGGCCCACGTGCAATGAGATCAACGAATCATAGACCGGAATCCCTAATACTGTGAGCCAAAACAAACCTTTCCTCTTTTTAAATTATCTCAGTCATTTTGTTATAGTAACAGAAAGCCGCCTGACATTTAATCCTCAAACTCATATGTTAGTGGTATTTTTAGGTGGGACTTTTGGGAGGTGATTGGGTCATGAGGGTTCTGCCTTCATGAATGCATTAACTTATTCATGGAGTAATGGATTACTGAGGGAGTGGCTTTGAGTATACAAGCACATACTTGTGCTTGTATATTGAGTATACAAGCACAGTCTCATACTATTGAGTATACAAGCACACTCTCCTTGACACAAGCTTGCCTTGTCTTACTGTGTAACACCCTGTGTCATGTTATGTCACTTGCATCATTAGCAACATGCTAGTGAACTTCCCAGCTTCTAGGGCTATGAGCCAAATAAGCTGTTTTTTAACAAATGACTGGATCTTAGGTATTTATTACAGCAACAGCAAATGGATTAAGAGATTCAGTAGTGTTGCAAAACTAACACAGGCATGTCAACCGATGGGGCCCTAGTTCAGGTCCTCCCAGAGGGCTGAGGACTTCAGACTGTATTCTGTGGCAGTGCGATGGGAAACCATTACTGCTCAGGTATATAGGTGTGTATGGCAGATACCTAAGAGAATTTTCGAAGCAGTGGCACCATCCTAGGTGTGCGAGGAGAAACTGGGAAGCCCATGTAGGAAGTTTCAGGAGTTGTTCACATGATGGCCTGTTGTCAAGCAGATAACAAGAGGTGGTCATCAGGCACCAAGGAGACCTCCAGGGCTCTCCTTAATGGGTGTGAGATCGAGTATGGGAGACACAGTAACCTGTTCTTGGTTTTAATTTATTTTTCGTGTGAAGGAATAAAAGGTAACAGTGTCCATAATCTCTTTCTAATTCCAGTTAAACTCCCCAAATGCAGCCCCACTCCATACAGTTTTCTCTGTATCTTTTTAAAAATTTTCTTTGAAAAATAGACACTTGGGGTGGAGATTAAGTTTAGCTTGAACCCATTGACTGAGGTGCCCTCAGAAATCCAGAAGGCAATGAGACCCAGGGATCAACTGGGAGAGGGCTTTAATGTCTGGCAGAGTCATCTGGGCTAAAGATTCTCATGACAAAGTCTCAAACAATCCAACTCTTGGAGTTTAGATATATCAGCTGCTGTCACTACAATGATTTTTTTCCTGGATATTAATATTCATCACTCCCAACTGTGTATAAGTGACCATGTCCTTTTGTAATAAGGTATCTATACATGTTACTGGTGGGAACTTTTTTCCCTTAAATCTGAGTTCATGGATCTTACTGTCTGCTTTACTGAATGATGTGACTATTATAGCTATTTAAGGACAGGTTTGTTTCTTGTTGCTCAAGGAATTGGAGTCAGTATTGCCTACAGGGAGGATTTTATTGCCCAGATTTCATCATGCAACATAAATTCTGCCCTCTTGGGGGCAAAAAAAGACTCCATTAAAATGTAATCAGGACAGAGTTTTACTTCCTGCAATGATAGATTAGCTTGGTTCCAACTAATCTTCACTGAACCCAAGAACACATAGAGGGTCTGAACAATATATAAATACATTTTCAGATGCGTTACAGAGACAAGAAGCCCATAGAGGACAGGTCAGCTCTGGTATATTTTCTAACCAAGATATTTTCCAGTAACAGATGATGCTGCTGTTGAAGAGGCCAAGAGGCTGAGAAGGACTGCAGGTGGTTGTGTGGGTCTGGAGGATGAGAACTGTCAGGCAAAGTCAGCTAAGGAGGAGAGACCCTGTCAAAAGCCCCAGGCTCTCAGTTGGGCAAATAGGAAGGACAGCAGCTATCCCAAGGACCAAAGCCATCTCTGAATCAGCTCAGGATTTGGTTTGATAAAAACTATCTGTGCCTTACTAGCTGCCTGCCGAAAACAAAAGCAAATCCGAAGACAGAATCCAATATCTCCAATTACCTCTATATACCTCCTATATACCTCTCTCTCATATATATATGAGATGTGTGTGTGTATATATATATATATATATATGCATACACACACACACACACACTTTGTTAGGAAATACTTCTGTTTTTTTTTTTTCTTTGGCGGTACTGGGGATTGAACTCAGGACCCTGTGCTTGCTAGCTATATACCCAGCCCCACACACACTTTGTTAACTTCACAATATATAAATGAGTTTATTTCCATGCAATAGCTAAATCCTGTAACAAAAATTATACAGACTGGGTCAAAAATACAACATTCTAGTAGAAGTTGGTAATAGGAGACACATGAGAACTGGTGACATCAAAAGATTTACAACAGTACATCACAAAGTTGAGAGTTCAAGAAGCAGGTGTCTCCCTATTAACTTCAGACAAACCATCAGTATTTAGGGCATAAGACAAAACTCATCATGATGGTCAGTGGAGTAATCAGTGTTAACTGCGTGAAAGCTATGACTCGCCTGCCTTTCCCTCAGCTTTTGCATGATCTACTTATCTCCTTGTCAAATCTTTCCATAGTCTCTTCTTTCTTCCTTGCCTGCAGCTCTCTAAGCCTATGCAGCACATCCTGCACCATTAGTGAGAGGTGGGCTGCCTGACTCTAAATCACCTATCATTTTCTGTAGGCACAAAGTATTCATCATCTTCCACAGGCAGGAGCAAGGACTCCCCTATATCTAGCTCCTTTTAATTTTTTCCTAGAGTCACAGGGAGCAGGTACTACCTATAGGCAGCCAATAATAGGTTGGTCTAGCTTAAGTTATTTTTAAACCAGAAAGTTGGCACTCAATCAAGATTAAGCAGACATACAAAACTCAAGAAGTGGTTTTAAAAAGTATGAAAAAAATAAGACCAATTACAAACCCACAGAAGGCCTAGATTTGGGGATTATCACACAGGGCCTTTAAAATAACTGTCTCATATCTCATATTTTCATCAAATCAAAAATGGTTAACACTTTTAGAGAACTGAAAACTATTACATATAACCACATAGAAATTTTAGAACTGAAAAATACAATAACTGAAATTAAGAGCTCAATGGATGACTCCACTTCTGTTCATGAAGGAATAAATGCTAATTGCCTTCAAACTGGGAAAAAAGAAGAGAACTGGACAAAATATCTGCAGAAAAAGATTTCAGACATTGAAAAATAGCACAGTAATGAGAAGGTGAAGGGAAGGCAGCAAATGCCTCACCTGACTCTCCACAGTCAATTTTCCAGACACACCGGGAGTACATGACAAAGAAACCCAAATAGGCTCCAGGACTCACTACATGAATGAGACAGAAATATGGGACTGCAAACATCAAGAAGGTTGGACATTGTAACACAAAATACAGAACAAGGTGGTGTTACAGAGAGAAAGTTCTAGGAAAATTACAAAGGGGTCTTTGAATCATTGTCAGAGTGCATAGTTTACTTGGGAGGAAATACACAGCATATTTTGGAGGAAATTCTCTAAGGTCAAGGAAATGAATCTCAGAAAATCATAGGCAGAGCAATTTGTGGAGCTGAGTCACATTTGAGAAATTAGTCTCTCTCCTCCAAGTTTAAGTTTAAAGACGGGCAATGCATGCACACTGGGTAGAGTGTTCATAAGGGCCATACTTAGGAGTAGGGCTAAATTATCCCCAGAATAAGAAGTCTGGGGTCACCTTAGTAAAATAAAAATTTTGACATTTAAAATCAGTGTCAAAAGAATCAAACTGATCTGCAGACAATCTCACAGCACCCATAGCACAATATTCATTAAAATAAAATGCCAACATCTGCAGCTAAATATTGTAAAACCTGAAATATCTAGCATCCACTTACAAATTAACAGACATGCAGAAGAAGCAAGAAAATATGGCCTGTAAACAGCAAAAGAAAACCAGTCAATAAAAATGACAGATAATAAAATTAACAGATAAGGATAGTAAAATAACCATTAAATATAAGAAAGATTATAAATGAAAACATAAACATGAAGAGAGAGATGGAAGATATGAAGGATCAAGTAGAGCCTGCAGATGTGAGAAATATGACACTGAAATGAAAGGTACGCTGGTTATGATTATAAGAAAATTAGACTCTGTAGAAGAAAAGATCAACTAACTTGTAGTCGCAGCAATAGAAGGTTTCCACAATAAATTACACAGAGGAGAAAAGAACAGACCTTTAGTGATCTGTAGAGCTTTATCAAGTGGCCTAACACACTTGTATTTAAAGTCCCAGAAAGAGAGGAAAGGATGAAAAATATTTTTAAGGAAATTACACCTGAAAATGTTACAGTTTGAAGAACATGGTAAACCCAATATACACAAAGCTTAATAAGCTGCAAGTAGAATAAACTCAGCAAAACTCACCAATGTTCAACATAATCGAATTGCTGAAAACAAGTGATAAAGAGAAAATATTGTAAAGTAGAGAAGAGGAGGCATATTTCAGGAACAAAAGTAAATAATGATAGGCTTCTGAAATCATGCTTGTCAGCAGACAATGACACTTTTAAGTGCTGAAAGAAAAACAGACAATTCAGAACTCCACATTCAATAAAAATGTCTTCCAAAAATGTAGATGAAACAAAGCTGAGATAATTTATCACTAACAGACCTATATTACAAGCAATGTTAAAGGAACATCCCCCCGAATAAAGGAAATTATGTCACATAGAAATTGTATTTCTACATTAATGAAATTAACAGTACTAAAAATGGCAAAAGTGTGGATAAATTCAAATGTCTTTTCTTAGTTTTTTATTTTACACAAGTAGAAAACAACCACAGTGTATTGGAGAGTTTGAAACATATACAGGATGGAAAGGTATAATGTCAATAATACAAAGACTGGGAGATATGAGTGTATTATTATAATGTTCATATACCATATGTGGAATAATGTTTGGATGTAGTTTGAGCAGAATAAACCCGGGAGCAACTAAAAAGAAAAATGAGAGACTTAACTCTAATCCAAGCCTGAAGAGAAAATGAATAATGGAAAATATTCAGCCAGCATGTGAAGACGAAAGGTAGCATGGAAAGAGGAAAAAAGGAACAAAGAACATATCTTAGAAATCAACACAGTAAACTCAGATCCAATCACATGGATAAGTATTTTAAATGTAAATTGTTTAAACCCTTGTACTGAAAGACCAAGATAGATACGTAAAAAAAGCAAGATCCAATGATGGCCTTTCTACAAAAACTCATTTAAATACAAAAATATAGATAGCCTAATAGTTAAAAATGGGAAAAGTATGTTATGCAAAATCTGATCAATATAGCAATAATCTAGAATTGCTACATTGATACTAGATAATATAGATTTCAGAACAAGAAATATTAACAGGGATAAAAGACAGTATTTAATGATAAGAGGGTTGATTCTCAGAAAGGTTTAATCTTAAATTGTTGTACATCTAATAACAGGGCTTCAGAGTACAAGAACAAAGGCAAGAAACAGAAAAATCCTCACCTATAGTTGGAGACTTACACATCTATTTCTCAGAGGAATTTATAGAACAATTCAGCTCAAAAAAGGTCAGTAAGAATATTAAATGCTTGCATACTACCAACCAACTTGGCTAATGACATTTATAGAACATTCACTCACCAACAAAATTCTATACATTGTGTTCCAAATGCACTTAGAACATTCCTCAAAGCAGACTAAATACTGGGCAGAAAACCAAGTGTCAATAAATTAAAAATAGTTTAAGTTTCATAGGCCATGTTGTTTAACCACAATTAAATTGAATGACAAATCCACACGAGAAAAATACTTGGAATAGCCCATATACTGAGAATTAGCCAGCACACTTACATATAAGACATGAGTCACAGAGCAAATCACAAAGGAAATCAGAAATATTTTGAAGTGAAAAGATGAAAACAACACAGTAAAGTCTGTGGGATGCACCTAAGTAGTAGTTAGAAACTTAATGAATCAGGTACTTTTCTAAGAAAAAATAAACAACTAAAGTCAATGAACTAAGCCTTCCTTTACACTAAGAGCAAATTTAACTTAAAGTAGAAGGAAGAAAACAATAAAGAACAAAGCAAAATATTCAAAAAGAAAGAAAATAAGGAGGGCATGAGGGGGACACACCTGTAATCCCAGCACGCTGAGAGGCTAAGGCAGAAGGACTGAAAGCTCAAACTCAGCCTGTGCAACTTAGTGAGACCCTGTCTTTAAAATGCGTTGGTGATGTGGCTCAGTGTGAAGGCCCTAGGTTCAATCCCTACTACAGGGTGGGATGAGGGGGAGATATTAATTGACTATCAGCAAGAGTAAAAGAGAAGCTATCATTACAAGGCCTACTGGTATTAAAAGGCTATATGAGATATAATGTGAAACTATGTCAGACAATTCTACAACTTCAATAAGATGAACAAGTTCCTTGAAAGATCCAAACTACCAAAGAAATTAATACAAACTCACCCCAAAGAAATCACATACTCTGGGTAACTTTACAATTGTTAAGTACATTTAATTTGCAATTAAAACCCTTCCGATGAAAGAAACTCTCAGCTCAGATAATAGAAGTGTAAATTCTATCCAGTATTTAAGGATAAAATAAAAGAAATTCCAAGGGAAAAAGAAAAAAATATATTTATACACAAGATAGTTAAAATTTTTATACAGCTGTTTCCCCTTATTTCATTGAAAAGAAAAGTTTCTGCTAATATCATTGGGACAAGATACCATGTCTATATCTTGTACTCTGAATAACTATTATGAAGACAATACACGATGTATTAATTATTGTAACTCTACTACCAACTTCTTTTGAAACTGTTTTATTATTGTTGCAATTTTTATTTTTTTCTCTTTAAAATAAAAAAGAAGTAAGTAAAAGAAATTCCACACAAACTCCCTCAGAAAATAGAAATGGGAATACAGTGATCCTCTTGCCCCTGCCTCCCGAGTGCAGGGTTTACAAGCGTGTGCCACCACGCCCGGCCTTTATAATAGCATTCTATTAAGTGCAATATTTTAGGATAAATTGAAGGAGATACGTGCAGATTTATATATGGAACACTGTAAAAACTTTTCTGAGAGAAATAGAAGAAAAACTAATTAAATGCAGAGACCTACTGGAATCATGGATCAAAGAACTGCTAAGGTCTATGTGTCCCCCAAAGTTTGTGCATCTGTACTTACTCTCCACAGTGAAAGTGGTAAGTGCAGGACCAGCAGGAGGTGACTGAGTCGCGGAGACAGAGCCCTCCAGGATGGGATTAGGATCTCAGAAAAGGGTATACTGAGTGTGGTGAATTAGGAAGGAAATGAAATTTAACACCTTATTTAATCCTGATCCATTGAGTACTTTCCTGCTAAGATCACAAACAGGACAGCATCTACTTTCAGTACTTGTATTCAACATTGTATTGGAAGTCTCCTTCCACCACGTGAGGTCACAGCATTTGTCACATTGGTCACGTTTTGCTTTTCTGCCCCTCTCCTTTCAGAGGACACAACATTCAAGGCACCACCTTAGAAGCACCAAGAGCAGCCCTGACCAAACACGGTGCCTGCTAGTGGCTTGATCTTAGGCTTCTGGCCTCTAGAACCAATAGAAATACATTTCTGTTCTTTATAAATGACCCAGAATTTTGTTATGGCCACATTAATGGGGACCAAAAGTTCATACTGTCACATTGTCAGTTTGCTTCAAATTGTCCTATAGATTCCATACAGGCCAATAAAAGCCTCAGCAGCTTTTATGTAGACACTGACAGGCTGATTCCGCAGTGGCAAACAGAAACACTGAAAGGACATCCAGGATTTGGAGGCAGATTTATTTATGCTGACAGGCACAGATAGGGATCATTCCCCGAATACCAGGCCCTGATCTCTGGTGTTCGGGGCTTATATGGGACAAGCAAGCAGGAAAAACAGAGACAGAATGGCTTGTCAGCTGGGGATTGGTTTTTACAATATGCATCCCAGTGACCGTTTCTAAGAAACAAGTAACTGAAACTGTAACCGGAACTATTACCCGGGCAACCAGCAAAATGGAGTACACTGGCTGGGGCTGGAGGAGTCTTCTGCTACAATTGCAAAATTTAGAATGAGAGGCCAAGGACCTAAAATAGCAAAAAACAATTTTGAAGAAATGAATATTACTTGATTTAAAGTGTTGGCCTACATTTGTCACAATGGGGATAGTGTGTTATTGGCATAGGGATAGATACATAAACCAATGGAACAGAAGAGAGCATATGGGCATGTGTATGTTTGTGTAAATATATACATATTTGATGAGGGAAAAGATACTCTTTTCAATTTTTTTTTTTTGATAGAACTTCTTGCTATGCAGCAGCCCGGCCTTGAACTCACAGCGATCCTCCTCCCTCGGCTTCCTGAGGGCTGGGATTACAGGCACGCGCCACCATGCCTGGTGATAAATCATTTTAGAGTAAATGAATATTCATGTAAGGTAAATGGAACCTTGAATTTTACTTCACACTCTAGAAAAATAACTACAGGAAATTACTACAAGTGTTACATTTACATATTTTCCTGTAAAGGAGCAGCAAATAGTAAATATTTTATGCTTTGCAGGCCAAAAGATCTCTGCTGCAATTACTCAACTCTGGCATTGTTGCACTGAAGCAATCATAAATAATGAACATAAGTAAACAATAAATAATAAACATAAACAATTGAGTGTGGCTGTGCTCCAATAAAACTCTGTTTACAAAATACAAATGCAGGTGTAGCTCTAATATAGCTTTGTTTACCAAACATTTAGCTGCAGTTTGTAGCTGTTTATTAATTAAGAAAGGACAAATATTTTGGAGTTTGTGTTAGGCACAGCTTTCTTAGATTTAGCAGAAACTGTGTACATTATCAAAGAAAATATTGATAAATTAATTTTCATCAAAATAAAAACTTCTGCTCTTTAAAAGAAAAATTTAAGAAGACATAAGTAGGGAAAATATTATTTGAAATATAGTCATTCTTAGGTATTCATTGGGTGTGTGGATCGCACACACCTCTGCACCACTGCAGATACCATGATACATGGATGCCCAAGTACCTGGTATAAAATGGCATAACATTTACATATCACCTACACATATACTGTGTTACAGTGATGCACACACTCAGGTTTATAGCAGCAGAACTCATAAGGGGTATATCTTGGAATCAGCCTGTATGTCCATCAACACATGAACAGAAAAAGAAAATGTATTTTTACACAAACGGAGGACTACTCCGGCATAGAGAAGGATAAACTTGAGTCATTTGTGGGCAAATGGCTGCGCCTTGAGACTGTAGGTGTAAGTGAAATAAATTGGACATGCAGACTTGGTTTCTCTTATATGAGAAAGTCAGAATATAAACAAAGAGCAAACTGAAAGGTAGATAACAGGAAATAGGGAGACAGATTTTTTTTGCAAAAGGGGAGGGGGCCAAGAGGTGGATGAGGGGAGAGGGAGTGGAGGGGAAGTGGTGATACAAGAATTCAGATGTATGTGGGGCTGGGGATATAGCTCTGGAATAAGCGCTTGTCTGGCAAGTACAAGGTCCTGAGTTCAACCCCCGGTGCCGCAAAAAAAAAAAAAAAAAAAAAGATTTCAGGTATGCTATGTACCTGTATGAACTTTGTGAGGAAAGTAAACATTATGTACAAACAAGACACCTAAATCCACAGCGTTTAGGAAAACCTGTACTCACACCTCAGGCGTTAATGTATAAAAGGTATTATTACTGCAGAGAAATCATGCAAATGTGGAAACTGTGAAATAAAATTGCTTAAAGCTTATTGGACAGCAGTAGCTGACGGGCATAATACAGGCATAAATACATAAATATACAAATACATCCTCATCAATAGCAGAGACTCGTGCAGAAAATTGCTGATCCATGTTCTAAAGAGCATCATTTCTGAAAACTGGGTAAAGAACAGCTCTCAAGTAGGTCACAGTTAACAGCAGAACAAGACTGCTTCATGACAGATTTTAAGCTTTCTTTCCCTCCGGAGAACATACAGTGGATTTTAAAATATTTCTCGAGAGTATGAACAAAATTTAATTTTTAAGTAAATAAAGATGGTTCTTCATGTTTAAAAAAATGAAGAGGAAGGATGGACCTCCGTACCAGCTCTGCTGCCCCAGCG
Source organism: Dinomys branickii (assembly GCA_004027595.1). NCBI lineage: Eukaryota > Metazoa > Chordata > Mammalia > Rodentia > Dinomyidae > Dinomys > Dinomys branickii. Next base: position 16,805 of record PVLD010006117.1, on the reverse strand, counting down.
CCTCACCCTAACCCCATCCCGCCTTCCCCGCCCTCCACAGCTGCTGTCCCTAGGGGAAAGCAAGCTGAGCCTCTGGGGGCCCAAAGGCTCCCTCTCTCTCTCCTGGGGCACTCACCTTGCTGGCAGTGTGTTGTACAGGGCAATCGGCTTTGTCTGGCCAGGAATCGCCCTTCCCTATCCCTCTGGCTACCTTGGACTGCCCATGGGGGCCACCTGGCCCCAGCCCCACCGGAAGTCCTGCGGTGCACGCAGGGCAGCCTGGCCAAAGCGCATTTGCGCAATGTGCCCGGAGGAAGTGGGTGTGGGGCTGACCTGACGATGAGGAGAAGAAGCCCTGCTCTTTTCTCTTCGCTGCCCGCTAGACTCGCTGCTTGTCCATTTCCCACGTCTGGGCCGCAGCTCGGTCCCAGGGCCATAGGGTAAGCCTGTGCCAGCCCCAGGGTCCGCTCGAGTCCCTCGGAAGCCGCCCAGTCCCTAGGAGATGGGCCCGGAACTTCAGCCTGGTTCCCTAGCAACTCGGCCACCCTTTTCTGTACCATGCACCCACACCGCTTTTCCATCGCCACCCAGGCTGTGGAAATCCCTCGGGAGAGCTCTCGCAATTTTCAGGACACGGAGGGAAGAAAGCGGACAGCGTGGGGCACGGAAGTCCGAGGTGACTGGGCCCGTGCAGCGGCTGGTCCTCTGTGTGCCCGCAGCTGCCTGGGATCTCGGGTGCAGATCAAGTGACGGCGGCCAGGCGGTGTTGCTTCTCAGCTCTGGCTCTGATCAGTGAGTAAGCCTCCAGGCTCCGGGGGATTCACACGCACAGGCACTCTGAGCACTGAGTATGTTAGGGCGTTAAGGGGCCCTCGGACGCGGAGTCAGACCCAGGCCTTCCTGGGGAACAGAGCTGCAGGCCTCAGGAAAGGGCGGCAAAGTCCTGGGTCTGCACAGGAAGTGGAAAGTAGGGAGCTTTTGCTTTTGTTTACGTCCTGCTCCGCACTCCCAAGGGAGTGACTGGGAAAATCTCAGCCTGACACTCAGAGTCGTTACTGACCGCCACATGCGGCCCCCTCAGAAAATCTCCCCCCTTCCAGAAAGGGCTTAATTGCTGTTTTCGTTCTTGGAGTGTTTTTCTGGGTCTCTGTCTACTAAAATAACAAATGTGAATAAAACAACTTTTAAAGGGAGTGGAAAAGGCCAACTTTCCCATCCCAGTTGAGAGTAAATGTGTTCATTGGTGTTTTACTGAAGTCTGTATTACAGTTCTTTCTCTTCAAATCATTTAACTCATTAAGTACAGAAAGCTAAATAGGGGGAAGGGCAGAGAAGTGACATTCCTGAGGGCCTTCTACGACCCAGGTTATGGGACTAAATGCCTTTTCAGGATCTTGTTTAATCCTTGGTTAAGTCTGAATATTGTATCATAGCTCTGTTATAAAGGGGGAAATGAAGCTTGAAAGTGTTTGCCTGCATTGACCTGCATGCTATTTGCAGGCACTGGCTGTAAAATGTAAGAGGCATGGACCACTGAGGGGCAGCAAAGTGGGCCAGCTCACAACTTGGGACCGTGGTTAACAGGTCTAGGACAGCGGGTAGCTCTACTTCTGAAAGCAAAGCACAATCAAACTCTGACCCAGGTTTGAGCCGTTCCTTTGTAGCTGTTTCTAAAACTTCAGATTTCTTAACCTGGGAAAATGTCTCCTTGCTTAGGAGCACGTATTGATCATCAGACCTGCAAAGAACCGCCTTGGGTTATAAAACGTCTAAAAGCAGGATGAGACCTAAAGTTCTATTCCTCATATTATTTCATCATCCTTTTTCTTATGTTTAACATTAGGGTAACATTAAATATCATGCATACTTAAGTATATGCCTTTATATTAAAATTTTTAATTAGCAATTCTTTAAAGAAGTGGTTAATTGGATCACACAGAGTTCTAGGTTCATGACTCTTTCTGTCTACAATTCACAGAATTGGAGTTGTTTGTTTAGGAACCTCTAGGTCTTTATCCATGTTTGGTTATCACTCATACATCTGCGTTTATTATGTTAGGCACTGTTCCTGCCATTAGATTGTCTTCTCCTGCTGGATTTTAGACTTCATGTGGGCAAGAACTATATTTCATTCAACTTTAAGTCCTCAGTACCTAATAATGTTAATCTCTAACTTGAGTAAATAAAGGAGGCTACAAAATGACCAGATAAAATCCTGTCCTTGAGGAACTCACCATCCAGTAGAGGAGACAAGAGTTAGAAATCAGTTTGATGTTTGCTGTAATTAGGATGACCTTATAATTTATTGGTCTCACTGAGACAAGTTTGATCATAAGAAGGTCACAGTTAGTAACTATGCTGGGATGATGGGTGTGAGCAGGGGTTATCGCTGGCTAAGAAGGCTGAACAGGGACGCTATGTGCATAGGGTGTTTCATTCATTCATGTAACATGTTTACAGAGCACTCACATGTGCTATGTTGAAAGAACTACAAGCCGCTTCGCTTCCCTGTAAGTTAAAGTATGAGGCATTGAGCATCAAGAGGTAGGAAACGTGGGCCAACTCACAAATGAATTTGTATTCAAACATGAAGAAGGTGGAATTTATCCTAGAGATGGTGAGAAATCCCTATAGGGTTTTAAAGGACTATGAAATGGTAGGTTTTCTGTTTTAAAACAAGCTCTAGTTTGGGGGCAGGTAGGGCAGAGGTGAGATAAGAAGCAGGGAAAAAGGTATGTTACAGGTAACTTGGTCAAGAAATTGTAGGCCCTGAATCAGGGTACAGTAGGAATGGACAGGAAGAGACACTTAAAAGGTAGAATCAACCAGGTTTAGCCACTTTATATTGGTATATGCAGACAGAAGAAAATCCAGTATAAATCCTATGTAGGATTTTATCCCTTATAGAACAAGATGTTATCTGTACTTTAACATTCTCACAAGTAGATGATACAGAAAAGAAGTCTTCTATCAGTCATCAGGCCAGACAGTGTTAGTGGCTACCATATGCCATGGTCCTCAGGAAGACTTAAATACTTAGAAAGTAGAAGAAATAATCACTATCTATAAAGACAATCTAAATGAATTTTTCTTCAGTATTGGGAATTGAATCCAAGGCCTTCTTACTGAACATGGTGGTGACAGTGTTTTTGTTTTTTAGTTTGGGGGGGCAGGGTAGGGGACTCATGTACATCCCTGGTAGTAGCAGCCCCTTCTGCATAGCACAGAATGCCTAGTGGGTCATGCACACCCCCACACTCCCACGTTTTGTGTGTGCACCAGTGCAGGCTGGTGGGGGAGGTGTGGAGGTGAGCCCTTGGCTCAGGCAGAGAGCAGTTACTTTCCTTAGAACTGTAAAGGAGAGGTAGTAATTAGGGAGTAAAGAAATAAAGAAGTTGTGTCATAGGATAGAAAAGGAAGCCATAGTTAAGTTTGTAATGAGTAGATTCTGAGAAGACAATGTTCAAGTGGGGTTCTGTGTGCTCCATTATAAATGGTGAGTGATTAGTGGCACTGCTTTTCATTATACTGAGTTGTATTTGTTACACAACTTATCACTAATAAATAATGGTGGGGGGATCAACATTGCTATTCTTCATGAATATATTTGTGTTGCCTCTTCACCAGAATTAACTATTGCCAGGAGCAAAAAAAAAACCCTAAGCCCTCATTGCTCATGGAGCAAAATGACCTAATCAGTTCATCCTAGCAAACTGAAGAGGAATTTAGTCACTATGTAAGATCATGGTGGAACAGCCAATGTTGTACATTCCAAGGAAAGGCAGCTGGGCGTGACTTCCCTCTGGGTCACCCAGGGACAAGCACAGATAGACACAGAAAGTGCACAGATGCTGACAAGGCACTGTAGACCTGAAAAAGGTAAAATGATCACCTGACCTCAAGCTGTTCCTCTATCGACCTGTGCCTGCAGTGGGAGGTTTACAACTGAGTAGCAGCAGGGTTATGATGTCCTCTTCCTAAGCAAAGAGTTATGCACTTATATTTACCATAAGTATTTTGACCTGTAGGTACCGCACCTAAAGCATGTGAGTCTCAGTAGTTACATTTCTACACAGGGCTTCCTGGCGAGGGATGCTCCTCCAAGGGAGGGAGATAGTAAAATGGCAGCAGTGATCTCCACTTTTGTAAACGACATGTGGTAGATGAGGGGCGGATTGCTCACTGCATGGTGCTTGGCTTCTCCTTTTATTTAAATTTTAAAAGTAAAAGAACAAAAACATATTAACAAACAGACAGCCACTTACAAAGGAGTAGAAGAATAGTACAATCAAAACTGAATTACAGACAAGGTGACAGGGAATTAACAATGATTGTTGTGGGGGCTGGGGATATAGCTCAGTGGAATAAGCGCCTGCCTAGCAAGCGCAGGATCCTGAGTTCGATCCCCAGTACCGCCAAAAAAAAAAAAAAAAAAAAAAAAAAAAAAAAAAAAAAAAAAAAAAAAAAAAAAAAATGAAAAAAAAAAA
>PVLD010006117.1:0-12239 GCA_004027595.1 Dinomys branickii | reverse complement strand
ATATACATACATGCATACATAGTTATCCCTTTCTTCTTTTTCTCTTTCCCCTCACCCCATTTGCTCTTTACTTTTGAGCAGTTTCCTTTCATACCTCCTAATTTATACTCACACTTTCAGGTTCTCACACTAGTGATACAATACATTGCTTACACATGCACATCTGATTTCACTTATGAGTATGGTCTCTAATTGTGACCATTTACCTATAAAAGACTCAAGTTTGTCTTTCTTTATAGCTGAGTAATATTCCATTATATAAAAATGCCACAGTTTTTTATCCAGTCCTCAGTGGATGGACATTTGGGTTGCTTCCACAATTTAGCTATTACAAATTGTGCTGCTATATACATTGGTGAGTATGATATTTTCAGATCTTCTGGAAAAATACCCAGAAGGGGAATAGCTGGGTTGAATGGGACCTCTGGACCTAGTTTACTGAGGAATCTCCAAACTGATTTTCACAGTAGTTTCACCAGTCTGCATTCCCAACAGCAGTGGAGAAGATTTCCTATTTCAACAGCATTGCCAGCATTTGTTATTGGTTGATTTCTTAATGTTAGCCATTCTTACTGGGGTGAGATGAAATCTCAACATTGTTTTAATTTGCATTTCTTGAATGACTAAAGATGTTGAACATTTTCTCATATATTTATTTGCCATTTGTATTTGTTTATCTGAGAAGTGTGTATTCATCTCAGATGCCCACTTCTGGATTGGGTCCTTGACTTTGGAGAGGTTCATGTTTTTAAATTCTTTATATGTTCTAGATAGAAGACCTTTGTCTGAGGGACAGCCAGCTAAGATTTTTTACCAATCTGTGGGTATTCTTTTTACTCTGCTGGTGATTTCTTTAGATGTGCAAAAACTTTTCAGTAAGATGAGGTCCCAGTTATTGATTCTTTGAAGTGTTTCCCTTGCAGTTTGATTTTTGTTCATGAACTCTCTGCCTATTCCTGTGTCTTCAAGATTTTTACCTACTTTCTCTTCCAGTAGATTTAGTGTTTCTGTTTTAATATTGAGATCTGTGATCCATTTTGACTTGAGTTTGGTGCATGGTAATAGACTTGGGTCTATTTTCAGTCTTTGGCAAGTGGCAGGGCCAGTTTTTCTAGCACCATTTATTAAAGAGGCTATCTTTCTTCCAGTGAGCTTGTTTGGCCCCTTTGTTAAAGATTAGGTTGGCTGAGTGTGTTTGTGGTTATGGCTGCATCTTCCAGTCTGTTCCATTGATCCTAAGGTCTGCTTTTTAGCCGTTACCAGGTTGATTTTATTACAGTAGCTTTGTAGTAAAATTTCAGGTCAGGGACTGTGATTCCACCTGATTTATCTTTGTTGCCTAGGAATGCTTTTGCTATTCTGGTTCCAGATGAATTTAAGGAATATTTTCTCTAGATCTGTGAGGTGTACTAACAGTAGTTTAATGGGAATTGCATTGAATCTGTACAGCAATTTTGGTAGTAGGGCCATTTTCACAATGTTGGTTCTTCTCATCCATGAGCAGGGAATATTTTTCCATTTATTGAAGTCCTTTTTGATCTCTTTTTTTCAGAGTACTATAGTTTTCATTGAATAGATCTTTTACTTCTTTTGTTAAATTAATTCCTCAATGTTTCAATTTCTTGTATGCTATTGTGAAAGGTATGGTTTCCTTAATTTCTCTCTCAGTCTTTTTGTTGTTTGTGTATAGGAATGCTATTGATTTTTGAGTGTTGACTTTGTATCCAACTACAGTGCTGAATTTGTTGATTAATTCAAGGAGTCTTCTTGTGGAGTTTTTGGGGTCTTCCATGTAAAGTATCATGTCATCTGCAAATAGTGATAGTTTGACTTCTTCCTTTCCTATCCTTATTCCTTTTATTTCTCTCTCTTGTCTAATTGCTCTGGCTAATGCTTCCAGAACTATGTTGATTAGAGTGGTGATAGTGGACATCCTTGTCTTGTTCCTGACTTTAAAGTGAAAGGTTTTAGTTTTTGTCCGTTTAGTACGATGTGGCTGTTGGTTTGTCATAGATGACTTTGATCAGATTGAGGTAAAGGCCATCTATTCCTATGTTCCCTAGGGTTTTTAACATGCATGAATATTGGACTTTGTCAAAAGCTTTTTCCACATCTATTGAGATGATCGTGTGGTTTTTGTCTTTGGCTTTATTGATGTAGTGTATTACATTAATTGATTTGCAAATACTGAACCATCCCTGCATTCCTGGAATGAATCCAGCCTGGTCGTACTGTATAATTTTCCTTATGATTCATTGTATTCTATTTGCTAGTATTTTATTGAGTATCTTTGCATCTGTGTTCATTAGGGACATTGGCCTATAGTTCTCTTTCTTGGTTGGGTCTTTTCTCAGGTTTTGGTATCAGTATAATGCTTGCCTCCAGAAATGAGTTAGGGAGAATTGCTTCCTTTTCAATTTCACTGAAGAGTTTGAGGACTGTTGGCATTAAATCTCCTCTGAATATTTTATAGAATTCTGCTGTGAATCCATCAGGACCTGGGCTTTTCTTTGTAAGTTTTTTATTACATTTTCAATCTCATTAATTGATATTGGGTTGTTCAAGATTTTTATATCTTTTTTATTCAACTTTGGTAATTCGTACATATCTAGGAATCTGTACATTTCTTCTGAGTTTTCTATCTTATGGGAGTAAAGATTTTCAAAGTAGGTATTAATGATCTTTTGTATTTCTGTTGCATCTGTAGTGATTTCATCCTTTTCATTCCTTATTGCATGAATTTTAGTTCTTTCATTTTTAATAAGGTTGGCTATGGGTTTATCAATTATTTATTCTTTCAAAGAACCAACTCTTTGATTCACTCATTTTTTGTAGTGTTTTCTTCATCTCAATTGCATTAATTTCTGCCCTGATCTTTATAATCTCCTTCCTTCTTTGGGCTTTGGGCTTGACTTGTTCTTCTTTTTCTAAAAGTTTGAGCAGCAGCATTAGGCTATTTATTTGCTCTCTCTCTGTTTTCCTTATGTGTGAGTTCACCACTATAAATTTCCCTCTGAGACCTGCTTTCATTGCATCCCACAGATTCTGGTAGGTTGTATTTGCATTTTCATTTGTTTGTAGATATTTTAAAATTGCTTCTTTAATTTCTTCTGTGACCCATTGGTTGTTCCGGAGGCTACTGTCTAATTTCCAAGTGTTTGTGGAGTTTTTGGAGTTCCTTTTGTCATTAATTTCCAATTTCATTGCACTATGGTCAGATAATATGCATGGGACAATTTCAATCCTTTTGCATTTAGGTAGGTATGCTCTATGGGCTAGAATATGGTCTATTTTAGAGAAAGTCCCATGTGTGGCTGAGAAAAATGTGTATTCTGATGTTGTGGGTTGGAACACTCTGTATACATCTACTAAGTCCATTTGTTTGTAGGTTTGGTTCAGGTATGTTATTTCTTTGCTGATTTTTTGTCTAGTTGATCTGTCTCTCTGAGTCAAAGGGATGTTGAGGTCCCCTATTACAATAGTGTTATTGATTATTTGGTTTTCTATGTCTGTTAAGATTTGACTTATATAGTTTGGTGCTCTAATATTTGGTGTATACATGTTTAGGATTGTTATCTCTTCTTCTTGCATTTTTTCCCTAATGTGGGGGTCTTCTCTATCTCTTTTGATTGTTTTCGGTTTGAAGTTTACATCGTCTGCAAACATAATAGCTACCTATGCTTTTTTCTGGGAACCTGTTGCATGGAGAATTGTTTTCCATCCTTTGACTTTCAGTGTGTCTCCTGTATACAGCATATTGTGGAATTTTGTTTCTTAATCCACTCTGCCAGTCTGTTCCTTTTGACTGGTGAATTGAGGCCATTTACATTAATTGTTATAACTGATATATATTGGCTTATCCTTGTCATTCTATTTACTTGCTGTTGGTTTCCTACTTTTGCTATCTAATTGCTTTCTCTGCTTGAGAGTTCCTTTCTATTGTTGTTCTTGAGGTTGTGGTCTTTTTTTTCCTCCATCTACAATATCTTAGTACTTTTTGTAAGGTTGGTTTGGCACTCATGAAGTTCTTCAGTTGTTCTTTGTTGTGGAAATATTTTATTTCTCCATTGAATTTGAAGGATAGTTTTGCAGGATACATCAGTCTGGGTTAGAAGCTGTTTTGTCTCAGAATCTGTAATACATCACTCCAAGCTCTTCTCGATTAGATGGTTTTTGTTGAGAAGTCTGCTGTGATTCTGATGGGCTTTCCTTTATAGGTGATCTGTTTCTTTTCTCTAGCAACTTTTAATATTCTGTTCTTTTACTCTATATCTGGGATCTTGACTGTTATATGGGTGTGGTTTTATTTTGGTTATGACTAGTTGGAGTTCTATATGCCTCATTTACTGAACATCAGAATCTTTTTCCCTGCTTGGGAAATTTTCTGCTATTATTTCTGCAAATATTCTTTTTATGTCATTTGTGTTGCCTCCTGCTGTTTCATGGACTCCTATTACTCAGACATTATTTCTCTTTGTCTCATCTTGCAGCTGTTGGGTTTATTTTTTCCTGGATCCTTGATGAGTTTAAGAGAGCCTTCCTTTCATGATCGCTAGCTGCCATGCTGTCTTCAAGATCTGAAATTCTATCTTCAGTTTCATTCAAGTGGTTTTGCAAGCTTTCAGTGGAAGTTTTGATTTCCTGGAAATCTCTTTCAGTCTGTTTCATTCATTCTATTTCATTCTTAAATCGCTCATGTAATGTTTCAATTTGTTGCCTATGATCAGCTACTTTTTAAATCTGTTTCTTCTCTAGATGTACACAGCATTTCTTTCTTTATTATTGTCATTTCATTTTTTGCCTGGGAGGTTATTTCTGATCTGATCTCTTCTATGTCCTGATGGAATTGCAGTCATATCAGAGATTTCAGATATGTGGATCCCAAGTTCTCCTATGTCAGTGTCTCCTGGACTTGTTCTGGGTGGAGTTGAGTTTTGAGATTGCATTTTGCTCCTATGTCTTGTCATTTTGGATGTCAGATGAAAAGTGATGAGCTACCAGCTACCGAGGCAGCTCACCGAAGGACTCTAGGGACCCTTGTTTACCTGGACGTCAAGCTTATCCCACAGTGGTAGCAGGCTGTGGACCCCTGGGCCCAGGATCCCCAGGAAGTTGCTGGGGTGCATGGCTCAGACCATAACTGTGATGGTGGGGGAATGCTGGTCTTTGGTGCCAGGGTCTCCAGGCTGTGGATGGAAAGTGTGCCGGCCTTGGCCATGGAATCAATGGTGGCCAGACAGGGGCCGCTGCTGTGGGATCCTCAGGTAGCTTGTCAGGGGAGAGCTGGCCTCACCTCCCAACCTAGAGGACCACAGAGACCAGGACTGCTTCCACGCCATAGGCCTCACCTGCCAACAGAGGCGGACCACTCAGATGCTGCATCCTGCTGAGCTCCTTCCCTGTCTCAAAGGAGCAGGGCAGAGAGTATGCACAGGCCTTACCCGTGGAGAGTTCTCCACAGATGGGCCGCTCAGATGCCATTTCCTGGGCCGAGCTCCTTCCCTGTCTCAAAGGAGCAGGGCGGAGTGCAAGTGCATCCTCACCCACCAACAGAGACGGGCCACTCAGATGCTGCTGCCCATGCTGAGCTCCTTCCCTGTCCCAAAGGCTGGGTTCTCTTATAGCAAAGTGAACAGCTGCCTATGGCATCCTCCAATCAGGACTTGAGAAATGGATCAACTTTTCAATTGGTGTGATTCCATTTGTCAAGCAGTTAGTGCATCTTCACTGGATGAAGCCACACTCTCTGCCTTTTGCAAGCTTTCAGTGGAAGTTGATGGGTAGGTATGAAGGAATTTGGATGCCATGCTTTAAAACCAACAGGATCAGCTTGAATCTGCCCTTCTAAGAGTGGCTTTGCTTGGCCACCTCTGTGTGTAACTGGAGTTCCCAAAAGAGGAAGGAGAGTGTATGGATAGAAAACAGTTTGGAAAAAACTAATAGAAGAATGCTTTTCACCTTTGATGGAAACTGTAAGCCCACAGATCAAGGAAGCTCGACAACCTCAAATACATGTAATATGGAAAAAAAATCACGCATAGTAAAACATAAGAAAAATGTTTTGTTTTTTTCCTGTTCATTTTTAGTGTAATTAATTTATTTAATTTTTACTAATACATGATTGAGAGACATACTGCACACATTCATCATGGGGAGCTGGCGCAAGCACACTACCTCAGTCCTTTTCACTTCCTCTTTCCTTCTCTCTCCTGCCCTTCCTCCCTAAATCCCTTTCCTGTCTGTGGAGCCTGTGCAATGTTTACTTTGTAACCAAGTTGTACACTGGTGAGTAAAGTTTCCTTTCTTATGTCAGAGTTCTTAAACTTTGTCTAGATTTGGACAACACAGAGACAACATTATAGGTGTAGTTTGCAAAATTGGAATTGAAAAGAGATGAACAGTGCAGATCTGATTAGTAAAAGTCACTCTTTTCTATTGCATGTATCTTTAATAATTTTGGTTGTGAAGAAGAAAATATATATATGATCAATACATTTTTCTATTTCCTCTGTAAAGAAAGAACCACCATGGGGAAAATGTTGTCATGTGGTATTATCTGGTATCAAGCAGTATTAACTACAAAGGTTAAGGGAACAGCAGACATAATTTGACATGATACTATTTTTGCCCTCAATGTTCTTACAATTTAATGTCAATTCAAAATGATTAATATAGCTGGGCATGGTGACACACGCCTGTAATCCCAGCACTTGGGAGGCTGAGGCAGGAGGATCATTGTGAGTTCGAGACCAGCCTGTGCTACAAAGTGAGCTCAAGGCCAGTCTAAACTGCATAGCAAGACCCTGTCTCAAAACAGACAATAAAAAAGATAAGTATAAATTCACTATTCATTTGTTTTTAAATTAACTATTATTAAATAATTGAGTGGCCCAGATGCATTTGCAATGGAATATGTTTTATAAATTGATATGTAGTGGCAATACGTGTTTTAAGATGCTCAAAAACACGACTGAAGCCCATCTGGATTCCTAGCTACACTGTTTTCTCTAAATCTCAAAATAGCACGATAAAATCCCTGAAGTTATACCCCTATACATGTACACATCCTTGTTATTTTTAAACAAAAAATTGCAATATTCACTTCCTGATAATAACTGCAGTAAAGCCATTTACCTTTCTTTGTGGTATATATCAGATATGTGTATACAGGGCGACAAGCACATGGGAAGGGCAAAGGGATCAACCTACCTCGTGACCCCTCACGCTGCTCACAAAGCTGGCCTGCTTGTCCAGCACTTGCCCCTCCATCTGCACCTCTGGACTTGGCCTGGCAGCCATGCTGCTTGAACCATGTCGGTGGTCAATTTGTCTGGCAAAGTTCCCATGTCTCCTCGCTGCTTCGCACCCCTACAGGCTACTGCTGGTACCCCAGCCAGGCTGAAAGCAATGAATCTGTGCATCCTTGCTCTCGGGGCTGTGGGACTAGGACCATCGAGCGACACGTGCCTGGGGCGTGCAGCATGTTTTCCTGTGGCGGGCCACTCTCCTGGGCTTTGGTGGCCTCAAACTCCAGGTGACAGCCTGGGCCCTGGAACTTCTGCTAGGCCTCCCACAGTGCTGCGATGACAGGTTTGGGCCACACTCTAGGCTTCAAAATGTTATTCACTGAAGATTGTCCAATCAGAGTTGGGCTACCTGTCCCACCTCATTCAATCAGAGCAAGTCTTTATGAAACCTCATTTGAATATAGAGGCTATAAAAGTTCTGCTGCCCGCCCTCTGCCCTCATTTTTCTTCTGCTAGCAGCTGGTGTGACTGGTGTTGAGTGTGTGCCTCCTATGTTTGGGGTTTTGTTTTCCCTGAAGAACCAATTCTGACTCAAAAAAAGAAAGGAAGAACACTGGGAAGAGCTTCTCTGAAGCTGTTTGCAGAACGGGTTCTCTTTGGAGGGGAGAAATTTCCTGGGTCCATGTATTCCTCCATCCACCCTCCAACATCTCAGTCCTGGTGAGTCCTGTTCGGGGTTTGACCCTTGCCACCATCTTCCACGGGGAGTCTTCCCCCGCAGACCAGGAGGCAGGAAGGGTGAGTTGTTACATATGCATATGCATCTCATCGTGGAAGATGAGATGGGGTTGTGGCAGGTTTCTTCTTGCAGGACCTGCCTGGCTGCCTGGGCATCTTAAATTGGGGAGCAGCATTTTTAGGCAGCCTAGCCAGGAAAGGGAAGTCTTGGCGGTAATTGTCCTCAGAACTGTAGCTCTAGCCTGGTGCCCTGATATTATGGTGGGGGGTTGTGCTGTCAGAGGGATCAAGACCCATTCTGGAGGAACTGCTCCAGTCTGACTGCCTAATGTGACCAGGCTGAGGGGCCCCCAGCCATGTTATGATCTTCCGTTGAGTAGGATCTGGGGGCCACGCTGCTGTGTTTAGTCTTACTGCATTGCACAGATGTTCTTTGGGTGTTTCTTGTGTCATTTGAAGTATTTATAAGTTGTTTTCAGTGAAGAAGAGGGAAAAGTAGATCTGTGCTTTCTACTCCCGACAGAAAATTCACATTATCATCCTTCTGAAGTAATCTACTGAACACATCAGCACTAAAATTTAACAGTACCCCTAAAATGCACTGAGGAATACATGGCACCCTCACTGCAGTCCACTGCTACCTGTCCTACACACTGTGCTCCCATAGCAGCATGACTGAAAATCACAAGGTTAAGTTTTTCTCTAAGGTTCCTGAGTGTAGCTTGGATAGGAAGGGGACTCTTATTTGAAACCTGGCATTTGTTCATCGTTCCATTTAGTTTGAGAACACCAGTGCTGCAGTGCTTGCTATTGATCTTAGACAAGCTGGGTTGGTGGGGTGGTCTCACGTTTTCAGCACTCAGGATTTTATTTACTGTGGACTTTGAGGCATGCTTTATAATACACAGGGCGATTGGACAAAAGGCGAATGTGTAAATAAATATTTATTACAATAAAACACACATTGCCATTAATGCCCCTCAAAATGCCTTACCTTGCCTTGAATACACTTATCCCACCATGCTTGCCACTTTCTGAAGCAGTTCTGGAAGTCTCCTTTCATGTCTTCATTAAAAAATAGAATAAATGTTCCCGCTCAGTCCCATTCAGTGGAAAAGCAGGCTTGTGAAAACATGTGTCCTGATCCACCTTATTCACCAGATCTGGCATCATCCCACTTTTTTTTTTTTTACCATCCCGCTTTTGAATCCATTCTGGACATCCAGGCAGCCATGATAGTGAAACCAAACGTGCTCACAAAAGAGGACGTCTGGAGCTGCTTCAGCGAGTGGAAAGAAGGTGGGATAAGTGAGATCGAGGTGAGGGGATCATTCTGAGGAGGATCAGTGTCAGTGTGTCCTTTACAATATGTGGCCTCAGAGGTGCACACCTCTGCTCTGCTGGGATGAGCAGATAGCCGGGATCATAAACTCAACATCAGCAATGAATTAATGGGACAGAGTTTCAAAAGGAAGATGCTTTATTTGTAAAGAAAAAGAAGCAGAAGAGAGAAACTGCCCTGTGTGAGGTGAGGGCAGGGGATCTGGACAGGTATCTGTAGGCTTTACTCCCAGCTTCCTTTTATCAGGTGATGAGGACCCTCCCTCCCAGGTCAGTAGCTGGATCTTGTCACGACCTGAGTGACTCTCTGACGAGATGGGGCGCATGCAGGGTGGTATGGCCATAGACCTGAGTGACTTTCTGGACTGTCACAGATGGGTCCCAGCCCCCAGGACCCGAACCTGGGCACCACTGCCTACGTGGATGGTCCTGGGAGGTCTTTGTTTGGCTTTCTCCTCCATGCTGTCCTTGTCAGGGCCTTTTCTCTGGGATTTATAGGTTGGGAAGGGGGAGCCTTATGGACAAGATCACAAGGAGTTAGTGATTAAGTAAGGGGATGTGTGTGTACATAGTGCAGTAATAGAGCGACCCCTAGAATGAGAATATGTAGTTTATATACCAAAAAGAGTTTTCCCCTAGGTCATGCAGCCCCCTCCTCCTTTTGTCTCCTTTGCACTTTACTGGAGATGGAGAGGGCAGCTATCTCTGTTTCTAGCCCCCGGGTCCCTTTGTGCCCAGTCAGCTCCCTCTCAGGTCTTCTGATGCAAGTTCCTTTGAATTGCTCCTTCCAGTGCAGTTTTAACTCTTTCTAGTCAGGATTATATGGGAAACCTAATGAAGCCTTATTCTATCTTTTTCCTGCCTGCAGACCCTTCCCCCATACTGTAATAATTTTTAAAATTTAAATATACACCATATTATTCAATCCCACCTCATGAGACCATGGATGGATACCTTCAGTACATGTTGGTTCTTGTCTTCTAAAACACACTTTAAAAACTTACACAGAGTTAAATAATGGTGCCTGTAAGGTGCGTCTAATTGTGGCAGAGGGCAAAGACGGTATATACTGTTTTCATAATATATTCATCACGTGTGGTACATAATTGGTGTTAAATGTGAGTGCCTGGAATGAAATCCCTATTTGTAATTTTTTTTTTAAATCAAGTTAACGTCCAGACTTACAGTGAGGGAGTGGAACACCACATGTGCATGCATCCAGGTGTCTAGCCTCCAGGCACAAGCCAAATTCAAATCAGACCTTACCTGCAAGACACAGATCCTGGAAGAATTTCAGTACAGCAGCCTCAGAGAGTTAACACCTAAATTCAGAGATGCTCGCCCAGGCACGGGCCAAGTGTGCTTGCACTGGCCACGCACTGTGCAGCTGGCACTGCGACACTATTTACACAGGTTCGTCAGGAGAATTTGCACAGGTTCACTGGCATGTGACTCACTGATACACTCTGGGAATTTGATGATAGAAAGTTTAACTTTTTGATGGGTGAAAATAGTGTATCATTTCAATTTTAATTTCCTTGGTTGTTTGCAATGCACATCCTCCAGGCATTCACTGAATTTTTCTTCTTCCTGCATTCTTAGAAGGCGATTTGCACGTGCTTGGTTACTATCACCACAGCTCTGTACCTGCTGCTGACAGGTTTCCATGGATCTTCATGTAGCCTTTTAATCTAAGAGGGTTTGTAACTGCGAGATGGTCAAATTGCTGAATATTTTAAAATTATTTTTTTTGTGGAGCCCTTCTCCACTGTTGGTGGGAGTGTAGAATGGTATAACCACTGCAGAAATCAGTGTGGAGATTCCTCAAAAAATTAAATTAGAGGTCCCATTCAACCCAACTATTCTCCTTCCGGGTCTTTTTCCAAAAGAATTAAAAACATACCACAGTGATACATGTGCACTCATGTTTACAGCAGCATGATTTGTAATAGCCAAATCTTGGAAACAATCCAAATGCTCATCAACTGAGGAATAGATCAAAAGGACGTGGTATTTTTATACAGTGGAGTACTACTTAGCTATAAAGAAGAATAAACTCAAGGCTTTTTACAGATAAATGGATGCAACTAGAGACCATACTCATAAGTGAAATAAATTAGACTTGCATGTGTAAATATTGTATTGTCTCTCTAAAATTTTTTTTTTTTAATTTTTTTTTTTCCGGTACCAGGGATCGAACTCAGGACCTTGCGCTTGCCAGGCAAGCGCTTATGCCACTGAGCTATACCCCCAGCCCCTGTATTGTCTCTCTAGTGTAAAAAACTGAAAAGCAAATAAGATCTAAAATGTACAGTATATACTGTGAAAGGGGAAGAAACTGCTCAAAAGGAAAGAACTGGGATTGGGGGAAAGGAGAAAAGAAGAAAGGGAAAAGAAAATATACATATATATATATATATATACATAAGTGTATATGCAAGATAAGATAAATATACTATTAGTTTCTAGTAGTTCATTAAAAAGAACAGTTTATGCTTATATTGTTTGATTAATCTTTCTTACTCATATCTTGTAACCTGAGCAACTGCTTCGAAGATAACAATAGGCAATGTATTAACCATTGTTAATCTCCTATTTTCTTATTTTGAAACTCTGTATCATTGTTTTTATTGCTTTTTTCTCTTTACCATAAAAAATCATTTTTGTTACTTACTGATTCCCTCTCATTTTCAGTATTTTTCTCTCTGTATGGAATTTTTTTTTTTTATTTTAGAAACATAAAAGTACAAAAACCTATTGACAAACAGACACCCATTATCATAGAAAATAGTACAATCACAACTAATCTATAGACAAGGTGATATGGTCTCAACAGTTGTTGTTGCTTTATCCATTGATATCTTCGAATTGTAGATGTATGGACCCATATACAGACATGCAAATTTAGTCAGA